>APFE031622413.1:171163-239128 GCA_000404065.3 Pinus taeda
TCATTTAAATGATCAACAATAGATCCACCTTCTGACATCTTCATATTTAATAAATGCTTCATAAGAAATACCTTATTTGAGGCTGAGGGTTTTTCATATAGTTTGGCCAATGCTAACATTAAACCCTCCATTGTTGTTTCCTTTGAAATATTAAACGCTACCGACGCCACTAGGCACAACCGTATTGTTCCAAGTGCCTTTTTGTCGAGAATATCCCATTCTGTGTCTGTCATACTCGTTGGCTTCTTTATATTTCTACTCAATAGTAGGTACAAATCTCTCTGATACAGGTAATCTTCCATCCGCATCTTCCAAAGCTGGTAGTTTTGGTCGTTAAAGTTTTTGACCCTAAACCTACCATCTTCCGCCATTGCTCCCACTCGAACCAGGAACCCTTCTCTCTTGTGAGTTTATCAACCAAAATAGACCTTCAACTCTGATACCAGTTGTTAGAAATTATATATTACAGAGCAATGGAACACGTAAAATATTGCAGAAATATAAACACAGAAAACGCATAAAACAAGAGAGACACAGATATATGTGGTTCACCCAATTTGGGCTACGTCCACGGAGAAACAACTAGTCCTTCCTTTTATATTTTCCAACAAACTTTAAAGAGATACAACCTACAACAGATTCGTTGTAACAACCTCTTCACTCTCAATCTCCTCTCTCTTCCTCACTCAGAATACAAAGATACATAGATGCAATAAAATTCCCTCATATATAGTGAGGGGTTTCCTTCTAGGGAAAAAAACCTTAAACTAAACATAACTTCCACTGTCAGATCATCCGCCTAATGAATGGCCCAGATTGACTGGAAATTACTAGACTTTTACAAGGCAATTTTACATCTATTTTTAGTTTCGGGGGCGCTACCCCCAAACCCCCGCTGGCCCTGGGACCCCCCAGCCGGGGGGGATCGGCCCCCCCAAATCCCCGACGGGGGGACAAGTCCCCCCCGCACCCCCCCATGTGGAGGGGTGTATTGTGTTCATGGGGTATACATCTACTTGAGACCTTTGAATACAGAAGATAATCAGGGTCCACATCCAACATTTAGCTTATTCAATTTTCATAAAGTAATTATACATAAGAAATTTAACCAATACTATTATAGTTATAGTCTAAGAGATTTTACTTGAAACATAGGAACAAGTATATGGGAACAAAGGCAAATTTGGTTGTAGTTGCTGCAACTAGAGCTTGCACAGCTATGATAACACAGGTACAACTCCTTTTCTTCCTGCTTTGTCCTTGATTTGGATTTTCTAGCCAAATTTTGGTATTTTGACTTGTACATTTCTTGCTCAAATTTATACATAAGCACTATGTTATGTGGTGGTTTATTTTGTTTTGGAAATCCATTGGACACAACTTCTGCTTGGATGTAAACTAGCGCATTTGGGAAATCAAAGGGATTTTGGCAAACTCTTATTGAGGGTTCTTGAAAAGAGGCATTTGATGGACTTGGTGTGTCTTTACTCATGATATCAAATCTTGTTGTATAGGTACTATTAACACCACATTGTCTATTCATTTTCTTAGTTAAAACTTTCCATTCTGCATTTGTATATCCTTTATCCGTTCTATTTTACATGTTTAGCTCCGATTGATATGTTCTTTGTCTGCTAATGGTTTGTTTTATTTCTTACTTGGTATGGAAAAATGCATAATTGAAACTAATCTGTGAAAATATATATAAATCCAGAAAAACCCTTTAACTACATTTCATCATGATCAAAGCTTATGGCTTTGCTAAAATAGGCCTGCAACTTTAACAACAGAAAAGCTAGAGACTCATTGTAAGTTGAACATGGATTTAAGAATTATATAGCATCAAATCAACACCTTTGAGTAAATGCAGATGCAACATAACAAAATACTAAAATTTTGTTGTACATTAAGTCAATTTCCTTTCAACCTTGGGGTTTGAAACAATTTATTTTCACATTGAGATGAATTTTCTTAAAACCATGCAGTAAATTTTGTCTTATCTATGGCAAAGATTTATACTTTGTTTGACTTAACTTTGTGTCTTCCCATGCTAGTCACTCTTTTAAGGATTCAATTTATCACTATGGTAATATTTTTTTGATTAGTTGGTTCATATCCTTTGTTGGATTTTCTACCTTGTTTAATTTCGATAGTATTCTCCACAGTACTAGGGTGCACTTAATTGGAAGGTACAACAATAGCAAGGGTGTACTTTTTGTAGGTCCATATAGCAGTAATAATGGCAGCAATTTGTCATGGTTCCTGTGCATATTATAGTATGAGGGAGGTGTTGTTATGTAAGATAGTAGACTATATATTTCCAATTTTTCTACCCTCATTTAATTTCAGTTTGCATGTTGTTTAAGATTAAGCAATTCCATTTTTTCTTTAGTGCAGTTCAATTTATTGCTTAGATTCAGTTCAGTTCAGTTCTACATGCATGATCTAATATTTCGAGGGCACAAAACCCTATATAATCAAAGCAATTTTGCATGATAAGGTTCTAGTCTAGGTAGGGGGCACAATTCTCAAGGAAGGCGATGCATGCTTCTATTTGTCTTCCAGTTGAGATGCACTGATCTGAAAATGGGGCACTAATGGCTTCTTGTCAATCTTACAAGAACCTCTCCCACTTCCAAAGCTTAAATATTCCCAAGACCTTATGATTAACCAATTGTAGAATTAAAAAGTGCTTGAAAATAGGTGTATGTTGGTGTTTTTTTTAAAATGTTTATGTGCTTTAAGTTCTATTGCCTATGCTGATATGTAAATACATGTAATAGTAAAACAGTGCAACAATTAAACAAACACACATAACAACAATATTAATATGGAGTTCACCCAAAACTCTTGTGCTACGTCTCCTTGAGCTCTAGTCAACTCAACTAGGCTCTCTGGTATTATGGCATAAATTATTTTACAAGCTCCATGCTCAAATCCACTGGTTTGCACAGAACACAATGGGCTTAGAACACCATCTTATCCCTGGCTCTGAAGCTCTCAGGCTTTCTGGCTCTAGCTCTAGCTCTGGCTCTCGGCTCTCGGCTCTAGCTCTATGTCTAGCTCTAGCTCTGGCTCTTGGCTCTGGCTCATGGCTCTGGCTCTAGCTCTTGGCTCTGGCTCTGGCTTCTCTGAGCTCTCTCTTGGCCTCTACGTGCCTCTGTAATTCGCTTGACCTCCAAATGAATCTTCAACGACCCTTTTTAGCAACTTTCATCTCTCTCTGGTTTTTCGCTCGACCTCCAAGTGACACCAAAAACTCCCTCAGCTGCCTGTGCTAGCAACCTTTGGTCAATCGTGCTCTTAGTGTTTTTGTAAGGCATCCTTTGACTCTGCGGCTTCCACAGCCATTCCTCTGTCCCTTCGATCATGAGGAATCATTATTCTTCCCAGCTCTACCTCTTCGCACTTCAAAATGCATCCCTGTTACAGAAACGCCCGCCTACAGCGTGGCACAAGGAATGATGGTTGTTTCCTAATGGAAAATGAATCGACGGCCTCTTTCCGAGCGAAATCCACGAAATAAGGCATTTCTAGCTCATACCAGAAATACATAGGAAAAGCACTATTGAGCGCAAAATCCCGGACTTCAAAATCTATGAAATCACCCCTATAAACCCTATTGGGTCCGCCTTTCATCGGCATATCGCAATCTCATAGGCGAGAGGTCTAAAAACCTCAATACATGGAAATACACAAAAATCCTGAATTCCGAGATATCAAAATTTATGAAATTGGGTCTATAATCCCTATCGTGTCCGGCCCTTATCTGCATATCGCAATCGCAATCGCATTGGCCTTGGCATCGGTGATCATCAATCACTGATTAAATCTGGACCGTTGATCTACTCTTTGATCGGATGGTCGATATCGCATATCGCTATCGGCATATCACTGTTGCAATGACCTTTGTATCGGGGATCACCGATCTCCCGACTGCCGATTAAATCTTGACCGTTGATTCCTTTTCCCAATCCGATGGCTAAGATCGCACGTCACTATCGACATATCACATTCACTACGGCCAGGGGTTCTTCCCTTATACCATGGCATAAGCCAACATCGATCTACCGATCTGATAATCGACAATCGCATAATCGCATGTCATGCTGCATGGGGTTCCGATATCGCATATAGCCTGCCTCCGATTGCGATATGTCAGAGATCATTGATCGAGGGTCCCTTCCGCTTGGCCTTAAGTCTACCCTTTGAACCTTTTGCTAGGAAATTTTTCTTTTTAAGGCCTTAAGCCCATTTTTGGAAGAATTTTCCTCCTTTTCAAAGGAACAAAGGAAAACTTCTTTTTGCGATAACTTCATCATCTGAAGTCCATTTTAGCCCATTCAAATTGCAATAGCTTTAGAATGAAAAGATCTACGCAATGGGACTATTTCCAAGAGAAACCCTTGAATTTCATTTTCCTCTGTGAGGAACACTTTAGACTTAGAAGTCTATCCAAGATCCATTTTGGATCATCCACTTACCTGGCACACTTATCCATGCAGCAAGGGTACACTAGATGATTAAACTTCGGCTAGCATTTGACTGGGTCACCTCGAGTGCTTCATGCATGTGACCAGATACTTTGTATCTTTTCTCGTCTTCCTATTCTATAAAGGATATGTATTGAACACTTCCGTGTTGGTTAGCAAGCTTTTGGTTTTGAGGTATTGCATTGTATTTTCTTTGCTCTGCATTCAATAGAAGATAGATGTGATTGAGAGTTTAGATCTATGTACATGCTCTTATTAATTTTTTGCAGTGAGTTTTTGTAGATTCTAGTATACCCATCAAGGGCTTTAAATTACCTAGGATCTCAGGAATATTCTTTTAGTGCAAAATTTACTTACTATTGTCTGGCTTACATGGTATCAGAGCACTTTCACTGAAACTAATAGGAAGTTGTGCATGGATAGGATTGCAACTTGTTAGAGGGAGCTGTAGAAGGGTTTCAAGGGTGGTCCCAAGTTTCAGAAAGTGAAGAAGATTTCGACTAGTTAAAGGTTGTGGCCTATGGGGTGTGATGTCCCAGTTGCTCCAAGGATTGGAGTGTTATTTTGCGTGTTTGCGAAAGGTGACCTCCACCTATAAGAGGTTGCAGGTTTGAATCTTAGTTCTTGATATGTTTTCATGTTTTTTTAAAGAGTTTTAATCACAAGTATTTAGGGTCTTTAGGATTGTCACATGTTGGAGGGTACTTCCAACTCTATTATAGTTCAGGATGCAACATCTCTTAGAAGAGGTTAAGAATCATCTTTATAGTTCAAACTAGAATGAATAGTTTTGGATTTGGTTAAGAATCATCTAACCCTTTCATTGTAGAGAAAATGATTGATAGAGAAATGCATATTACCTTGATTAAATTTTACTGGAGCGAGAACATGTCTAGGAGAATGCTCTTAATGAAGAAATCATCCATTACTTGCATGAGCAACACTACTATAGTACTTATCTATCTGATAAAGATCAAGAGTTGAGAGATCAACGAGCTACACTTGATGACAAGGTAGAAGAAAATGGACTAATTTGGATAAGTTTGAATGGCTTTGGTCCATCTTGGCACCATTTTGTATAGTTTGTATGTGCATGTGAGAAGCTACCCTCAATTGAAAGTTTGTGGGATGCATTTATTTAGGAGGAAATGAGATTGGAGATGGTTTCAACTAGTGATGAGGATGTACTAGAGCTAGCCTTGATTGGGAGGGTGAGGAAGGGAGGAAATAAAATAGGATTTATGAAGGGTTAGAAGAAGCAGGAAGATTCAAGCTCTTCCAACTAGCAGAAGAATAATTTGAGCCATATCAAGTGCAAGAAGCATGGCCAATATGCTTCTCAATATCTTGAGAAGTAGGGGAAAGGTAAGAAACAATAACAATAAAATAGTTTGCAAGAATTGTAGAAGCTTCAAGTATGGATGACCATTATGCCTCTTAGTGTTCTAAGAAGAAAGGGAAGGGTAAGAAACAACATCAATGAAAAGAGTTTCCAGGAATTCCAGAAGCTTTAGGTCCATACAAGTTCATTGATAGGTGTGGTACAACCTTTGCCATGGTGTCATGAGTTTCCACCAACACCGTTTCAGTTGTTTGTGGTATATTGAGAAGTGGAGCCTCAAGACATGACAGTAAACAAAATAGCTTTTTTCAATTGTCCAGATGAGTATATCTCACCACTTCTAGTAAATGTTAGCTCCCTTTAGGACAAATTAAATAGAGCACTCCACATGAGGTACATGATGCTATCTGCCTTTAGGAAAATCTAAATAGAGCATTGCACACCAGAGACAGGTATATTTAAATTTTACAACACTTGCACACAAAATTAACCTGCATGATCTGGACATTACCTCTTAAATGATCCTTAATAATTGACAATCTATTTCTTATAAGCATATATTTGGATGTGAGTAGAATTCATCTTACGTATATATTTAGTGAAGGCAACAATATTACTAGGAGTGATTAAGGCCAACTATATGGTTGAAGATATATTTGTTGGCCTTGATGACCCCTAGCAATATTGATTTTGTATTGGAGTTTCTAAAATACATAAGAATTATATATGGTGTATTGGAATTTGAAAAATACATAGGATGTCACAAGTAATCCTAATAATCAACTTCCCTAATGACTAGGAGGTCTTAAAACTCCACTAGTGTTTTTTGCACTAAATGTGGGTATCATTTATTGATAAAAGTGGGATATCAAGGAGACTTGTGTGGAAGTTGTCTATAAAGAGAAAACAAATTTAGAATTAAAACTTTGGCACAAGTGAACTCTAACAAAACTAAACAAGTTTCTCTTTATGCTTTCAGGGTAGCCCATGACACCCCTACAGATTGGTAATTACTGATTGTACATTCTAGTCTCATTGGCATATTTTTTTTTGTCATTTGTCGGACATCAATAAAATTAACTTTCTCTTTTTAATGCAAATTAAAAATGTTAAACAACTGTAGTTTGATATGAATTCTCTGAAGGAAGGTCTCCATGTTGTGGAACCTATTATTCTTTTCTCTTAAATAAGATAAATGACCACCAAAGAATTCCTTCTCCAGAACTTAGTTCTCCTACAACTGCAGTCCTTCCTTTGAGAGAGTATATGTTTTCCTATTAAGTTCTCTGAACACATGAGAGGTTCTCATCATCTGGAACTACCTAGAGAGCTCTTTCATCTGAGTAGCTAAGGGAGATAACGAAGTATCCTAAATATGTCCTTGTGCATTCATCCAATTAACTTCCAGTGTTGAGTGCCCAAAGCCCTATATATGACCAATATCCTTTTTAAAGGAAGATGTTAATAAGGAAAATAGAGCCTTCAACTTCGCTAAGTTATTTTTATCTTTTTTCCATGTTTTCCTTAGTTTGGAAATAGTGAGTGTCACAACAATAATGCACAAACGCATGACTACAAATCTAATGAGAGTCTTGGCAAGAAATTCTACATGTAGTATTTTTTTTTTTGTGTGTTTCAATTGTATTGCTTTTATGTTATCAAACTATAGTGTTATCAAAGGACAATAGATACATGTGTTGATAATAATTATCACAATTTTAAGATATTCAACGAAAAAAGTTTAAAACAATTTTTATGTGGACTCTGTTCATTTAGTCTCATTTGTGTTATTGTTTTCCATCAGATAGAGTCATCTTGGTCTTGCTTATATAGTTTACCTCTGTCAGAATCTTGACAAAGATGACTTATTTAAACTTTCAAGCTCACATATATCTAAAGTTAATAGCCAATCAACTTGCGAGTTGTAGGATGGTATAATGACTCAGTTCTCTCTCAAGGAGGCCACAGAGTTATGTTAATGACAAGGTTATCATGCTTCAGTCAGTGAGCAAGTTCAATATGCCACAGGGTTCAAATATGAGCATTCCAAATAATAATAACCAAGTCTGCATAATTATTGCAGCTTTCACCAACAACAATATACTATAATTTCATTGCAACAATGACCTTCAAGGAGGCCGAGATATTGTGTAAAATGACCATCGAGTGCCAAGTGTTGACTAATCAAACCTTCCAGTGCTCATATTATTGATAAACTTGTTTTAAGGATACCTCCAGCATAACCATAATGTGTCTCTTGAGATAAATATGATCCTTCTTTAGATTTTCTCTACGCAATCCCTCAGCCTTATTCCTGCAACACGTTAGATGATTTGATCCTTCAAGCAAGGCATCATAGTGACTTGACCCTATCGCAAAAAATTTCTATATTCAAAGTGAAATATCCTTCCAAAACCAGAGGCACTGATAGAGAGAATAGGTTTTGAATAGTTGGTACTAATCAATGATCATGGTGATCATGCTCAGAATTTGATGGAGGAATTTTAGATTTCGGGGCCCTTCTGAAATATGTTTTGGTCTAGGATTTGGTAATATTGATCGATGTTCAGGACTGTAAATTCTTAGGAAAGAATATTAGCTTCAAAAGTAATGATAAAATGAATGCAAGCCTATACTTGTTATCTGAAGTATTCGATATATCTTAGATAGATATATCCTGCACTTGATCAATCCTTTAGAGATGAGAATAATATTTCAAACAAATATCTATAGAGGATTGACCTTACCTCCATGGATCATAGAAAATATCTTTCCATAAGCTTACAATGATGATACAGTCTTAAGCTTGATGAGTAGGATTGTTATAAACTACAAGAACATAACTTTTTGTCTTTCAACTCTTGCCCATGATAGTTGAATATCTTTAGGATTGGTTCCCAAGTTTACTGATTAGGGTTTGAAGAAGGCCTTGAGAAATAACCCAAATTTGAACTCTGATTTGATTTACCATAAAGAGCTGGAGGTATCAATGAAATTATTTAGTGATTGCAATCTATTTAAGCTTGGGCTTGTCCTCATCTGAGCTCCGATATCATGTTAATTTTCATTTAACATGTTCTTTGCTTAGGTTAGATACTTCATTCAACCATATGCCCATTAATCCATTTACCAATCACATTAGACATTATATAATAGTAACTGAATAAATAACGTAAATGATAGATGCAGAAGACAAGCCAAGATAGAAAGATATGAGAATATGGCTCAAGCCAAGGAAAAACCCCAAGATGGGGAAACTCTTGATCAAATATTATTATTAATATCATCAAATATTCAATAGAGAAAGAGAGAGACTAAAATGATATAAAATAACTTTCCAATATGAAGATTAGGTATCACTTCTCTTAGATCCATTCAATCCTATAAGAAGGATAGTATGTTCATAGAGGACAAATCATATTGATGTACAAGATCAGTCTGGTTAGGGCAACAACAGTCCATTGCTTTGTAATTTGACTGATCCAAAAATCCTCCTTTCTACTGTGACCTTCCTTATTTCACATGATGCTCCCTTTCGATGGCATAAGGAACTGTTTTATGACCACATTAAGGTCACCGTTGATATTATCTCTGTGGTTTTGGATTAGAGTTTTTGAAGCATGCTGATCCAACGCTTGAATTATGTAAAAAAATGCGGCCTTTTTCTTCTTACAAGGGATCTATTATTTGTAGTAGTCCTAGCCTATTTTTAAGTTTCCATGTTACCCTGAACAAGCACCTGAATACTATCATATAAGGTCAATGAATTTCTATTGTATTAGCTTCCTAGGCAACTAATTCAAGGCCTGCGGTCAAGCTGTGAGAATATCTTCTAGCTGCGACCAAAATATAGGAAGAAGTCCCATACGAAACAAGTCACAACCCATATATAAGATTGTCCTTAACCATAACGAAACACTTCTTCCAAACTCGGACCCGTTATGGAAAACCCATAACCAAAACAGTCCCAACAATAAACATAATTTATCCTCCTTAATCTTCGTTGCCATAGAGATATCTTTTTCTTTTGATTGATGTGTCCCAAATGAGAGATAATTCTCCTCTATATATACAATTCAGCGGAGTTGAGGGGATGTAACTTTTGATCTTCTTAAGCCAACATATAGTTGAGTCCAACCTAAATAATTTACATGAGAGAAACATAAATTCAAAATTCCATTTCTACTTATCCAAATTTGACGATCTTTAGATCGATTTTGATCCTCTAGAAAAGCAAAATTCAATGCCACAATTATATTCCCTAAAGGAGCCGTTCAAAGTGGAATTTTCTCCTAGTTTCTATTTTTAACAAAAATAACCATCAGTATTTTTTTTCTTTCTAGCATTTTGGTTTGAATTCACAATAGTAAGCTAAAAAGTGTCATTTCAATGTCTAGAAATTATAGTTCAAACTAGAATGAATAGTTTTGGATTTGGTTAAGAATCATCTAACCCTTTCATTGTAGAGAAAATGATTGATAGAGAAATGCATATTACCTTGATTAAATTTTAATATTCGCTCATTTATTTTTATCCCTAATATCTCTTATCTCTAGAAATATAATATTATTATCCTAGTATTATATAAATAATAATAGGACTAGATTTAATAATACATATAACTTAAATTATTCTTTCTAAAATATTAATTCAATAGTAAAAAATAAAATAAAATAAAATTTTAAATAACCATTATTTTATTTAAACAAATTAAATTTCCCTTAATAATATCCGCTCATATATTAATCATACCTAATTAAAATATTATATTATGAACTCTATAAAAATAATAATTAGATTTAATTTATTAATATAACCTAATTTATCTTATCTCAAGAAATTTAAATATTATATTATTAACTTAATATTATATAAATAATAATTAGATTAAATTTATTAATATATTTATGACCTAGGTCCTAAAGTCAAATATAGTTGTTATGTAGCCGTTGGAGTCTCTGCTCAGTCTATTTAACTTGCTAGGCCAGATTTGTTTCTTCAACTTGTCCTGACGATGAACCACACTGGTTGGTTCGAAACGCGTCGACAATGATCTTTTTATGTGATTTATGCAGAAGCTCTTTTTACAATTATAATGGATCACAGAAGCCTCAATTCTACAATATCATTTATGTTGGACATAATAGAAATATTTGTATGAGCTAGTTAAGTTGATTGGGTTCTAATAGCTAAATCCTAATCTTGACCTAAAAGGAAGCATAATTGGACTCATTGTGAATATAAATGCATCTTTTCTATGGTATTTCAAAGCTTCGTGAAATTATAGCCATTGTAGACATAGGCATACAAAAGGAAAACACAGTAACAATTTATATATATATATATTATAATAATACTATATATATATATATAATTATATAGTATATAATATTTTATATATATATATAATATATATAATATATAACAATTTCTCTCTACCATTTCCCATGCTAAGCAAATAAGAAGCATGTAGGACATATCATTAACACACAAAGATAGATAGAGGACAACCATTATCTGCAACAAGAAGGCACATAACACCTGAAATGAAGATTTAAAACATAATATTCACACCATATTCAAACACCCTTTTGTGCCAACTAAATAAATGTGATCTATAATAATAATAATAATAATAATAAGATCAAATATGCTAATAACGTCCACTAACATCAATTTCTTTCTCTAGGCATTTGTTAAGTCCCGTTTATGCCAAGGGGAAAACCATCTCTAGGTGATCAAACACCTTCCCCCTCACACACATAATGGATCTACACCTACTGTGGTTTGAACCTAAGTTGTACGCCTAGAAAGACCCCATCACTATCTCTAAGCCACAACATAACAACAACATTTATTTGTATCTCTACATGCATGCTATGCTCTTATAATATGTCCACTTTCCTAGTAAATTGTTTTCCACTTGTGGATGATTAACTATTGATCACTTGGGATGGAAGTGGACATTGCAAATGGTGGGATGCTTATAGGACTTAGCTTAATAGAACCTATAAGGTTAATAAATGAAAGGGGCATATTTGGAAACAAACAAGAACTTGCATAATGAAGGTGTCTATGTTGTATTTTTTTTGTAGCTAAGGGAGAATACCCTAAGTGGCATTTTAACATCACAAGAAGTTGAAAGGCTCTCACAAATCCAAAACTACACTATGGCTTATCTTGATAGATAAGGTCTTATTTTGTATCTTCATAATAAGATGTGGTAAGTTCCATGTCTATTTGACCTATACAAGGAAATCAATGGATTAATAAAGTAGGCATCACTTCACAAAGGAAGGTTAGGTAGTTTCAAAATGATTCATGGAAAGGAGAGGTAAATAGGAGGGGGATTTCATTCTTGAAACCTTGAAAATTGGTTATAGGATAATGAAATAAGGAAGAAACATAATTCCATTCCAATATTTTGTGTTATGGGTTGGATGGACTAGTAGAAATGGGGCATACTTAATGATAAACTATTGACACCGTTATACACATCACATTCAAGGTTTAAAACACTTAGCTCATATGAAAGAAATATTATAAGAAATCAAGAAGGGCTCTTTCCACTCTACATCTTGATCAATACATTCATTTCTTTTATGGCACTTTAAGGGATAATCCAAGTGTTAGAGGAGAAGGTAGTGTAGCCCCTCATATAACATGAATACTGTCCCATTTTGAAGACCTTGTAAAAGTAGGTTGCAATTGGAGGATTTTGGTTTTGAAACCATCTGTGTTGGTGTTTAATGTAATTTTTTTTACTATGGATTATCACTTTGGTGGCATCACTGGACCGAAAGGCACTCTATAGCCAAGTATGCGGGAGATGTTTTCGTGACGTGTTAGGTGAGGTGTTGTAATGAAACGTTAAATAAAAAAACTAATAATAATAAAATGCCAAATGCACAAACCCCAAACCCTAACTTATATAAACCTCCCAAACCCTCCTACATTTCCCTAAACAAAATATATCCTGATATCCCCTAATTCCTTCATATTTTCCCCTTCCTAACATTCCCTTGTTGCATTTTTCCCCTTGGTGGCAGATTTCAATCATATCACAACAACAGTCCAACATAGTTTTGTGACCAGCATTCACTTCTCCAAGACAATGTTCATAGCATCAATCATGTCATCTGATCATTCATCCGACTATGAGGTGGAAAACCAAAGTGACTCACCCATGGAATAAAATGCACCCCAGAGGCCTCATAGAAGTGGAAAAACATCCGTGAAGACCGGCACGCTGCCCAAAGAAGCCTAAATGAGATGACACTGATTGATCGAGAATCAATGCTCATCTGGGTGAACACTCACTTCGAAAAGTTGTTGGCGAAGGCAAACAGGGACAAGGACATGCTTTGCCACATGAAGACTCACTATTGGGCTCACATGCATGTTTCTAAAGCGAGAATGAAGGTCCACAAAAGGTGTTTGAGCAAAGCACAAAAACAACGCAAAAGGCCTGATCCGCTTCGAGTTTTGGCTGAGGCTTCACTAGTTGAGCATGATACATGATGGAGGGTCTTCACTCCAATTTTGGGCACATTTGGAGAAAATTTTGTCGTTTCAAAATTTTTGGCTTGCAAAACAGGTTTTTGGGTTCTATGCGTCGCGCTCAGCACGTGACCCAAAAAATGGAGAGGTCCAAATCACAGGTGGCTTACATTTTTGGATTTTTCATGATGAAATACACATGCTCAGCAATTGCCAAGGCATTTAATCAAGTTTTGGGTGATCAAAAGCTCAAAAAACATCATGAAAATCACCTTTCTGCCACTTTTTGCATCAGCAGGTAGTACTTCTGGGAGAATTCACTTTTGGAGGGTCAAATGAACTCCAAATTGAAAAATTCCAATTGGGTTGAAAATTAGACTCAAAGACCTTTCCAATGAGCTATCCTGCGCCTAATTGGGATATCAGGAAGTTCCCCAAAAGTAGCTTCAAAAGCGCGCAGCGCACAGGGCTCAGGCGCGCGACGCACAGGGTTTTTTGGTCAAATTTTCACCTTCCATCTCAGAATTTCGACCAGTTATGACTATTTTCACCTCTTGATGTGATGTTTGACCCAACTTGATGTAATTTGATGTGTATGATGTAATTTTGGCACATTTTTACTTGTTCTAGAGGATTCATTCACTAAAAGGTGAAAATTAAATGAATGAATTAGTTTCATAGCATATAGGGGTAAGTTGTTTGACTACCTAGATTTCAGTTCCTTGTTTAGAATTAGTTCAAACAGCTCCTAGAATGATGAGCTAGACCCCTAGAGGCAAGGAAAGGAGTTAGGATGGTCTATATGATGTAATTTCTCAATCATTTTCAGAGGTTGGAGAGGTTGGACTCTTGGGATAGTTTTGAAACTATATTGTACATATTTTACCAACCTTTTTGGCAAAGGAAAGACCAAGGTTTTGCAGCACTATTTGGGATCCATGTGGCTTTATTTCTTGATGGTGTGTTTCTCTCAGTACTTGTAAGTTGTGTATGTGAATCATTATCTCTATTGAATCTTCTCTTATTAAGCAAATGAAGTGTTAAGGTAGAATCCATGAAATTGCTATGCTCTGCCTTTAAATTTGTTTAATATTCTATGTTTTCTTTAGTTTAAGGAAAATCCTTGAGACCCCTTGCTCTCCTTAGCCTCTCACCGGTCTAATCTATCCATATCACCTGCTTTAAGGCATCAAAACAATTGCCTATCTTTCCCCAAGTGGACCTCTGCAAAAACTGTGCCTCATCCCTGCACCCAAAATTTCCTTTCCCTTGATTTCAACAAAATCATAAAAAATCAATCCTAAACTCTTTGTACTTAATACCTAGCCTAAAATCAGTCATCAATTCGGTCATCTTGAGCCTTTTCAATTACCTTTTGTCGAGTTTGACCCGAAGAGAGCCCTCTCCTGTCCTCGTAGGGCTAGCTACGAGGCTGAGCGTGGTTTGATGTGGCCTTGAGTCTTGCCTTATTTCAGCCTAAGGCAGATTTGAGCGCTAACATAGTGGCGGCCATACTGGGGAGAACTGGTTTGCTTATTGGTGTTATTTGTTCTATAAGCTACAAACGGAGTTTGAAGTCACGCCAGGTAGCCTTCGAACTACTCTTGCTCTGCAAGTGCATAGTAGATAAACGCTGCTTCAGTCGATCTCCGGTGTAGCTTGTAATTGTAACACTTAACTTGTTACTTGCCCCAGTACATGTATCAAGTTCAGATCTGATTGTTGATGTTGGACAACGATCAGACACTGGCAAGGCTGAAATCATTCACCTGGCGACTCCATTCACTGAAACATCCAGAAATCAATGCTTCATGGTGACTTCACTGTAGGGAGATCAGTAGCTATGAGATTCTCAAGATGGACCGAATCATGAGAAGATACGCTCCCATGAGCCGAGATCACATTCCAGGTTTTCCGAATAAGATGCCCAAGGTAGATTGGTCAAGGAATCTGCCTACGTTTAACGATGATGGTAAGAAAGATGCTACTTTACATCTGGTTAGATTTCATATGCATATTCGCAAGTTGAAAGTGGATTTTCCTGAAGATTGCTTGATGAAGATATTCCTGGCCACTTTGGAAGGTGAAGCCCAATCTTGGTATGAAAGTTTGCTGCCTGCTTGTATTTACTGCTTAAAGGATTTTCATGCCCTGTTCATTGAAAGATATCAAGCGTCTTATCCATCATTAAATTTAGTTCATGACTGTTGCAAACATGCTTCTACTTTTATTGAAAGCCTTGAGAAATATTATGAAGATGATAATTTCATGAATGATGAGATCATGGAAGCCCTATATGAAAATCCATTTCAGCAGCGTAGAGACGATCATGAAAATTTGCAGCAAGATCAAGATTTTAGTGTGGTAGAAGATGAAGGAATTTTGCATCTTGACAGTGAACAAGAATTATATGAAATGGATCAGCAGTATGAGGAAAGTTTGTATACTCCTTCACTTGAAATCAATGAAGACACTCACTATTTGAGCAAAAGAAAACAAAAGGTATTGTCTCCTCTGTCTGAAGATGAGATAGATCAGCTATTGAAAGGTCATGTTCCAACTCAAGTTAACGCAGATCTGCAGTGTGCACATGGTCAAGAAGGTGATGGTGGAACTTCTTCCTTTTCTAAAATGGATGACAGTCCTGTAAGCAGCTTTATAGATCAGTAGGTTGAAGATGTCTATATGGCTGAAAATGATGAAAGAGAAGAGATTGTTTCATATCTGCCTACAGAAGAAGATAGCATGCAAGTAAGTCCAATTTCAATTTCAAAATGTGATCCAGTCCAGTCAGCCATATTAGATCATGATGACCAAGCATATCTTGTGCTGAAGCCCATCAAAGAGAATTCTGCAGTTGAAATCATCTGGAATGCAGATTACAGAGGTATGGATTCACATGTTCTCAATCATACTGCCAGTCCATCATCAGAACAGAGTCTTCATAAAGAGGTAATCCAGTCAATTGATGCAAAGCAAGATGACATCTTCGGTCAAGTAAGTGAAAAGGTTCCTTGGGATGAATCTTTAGTAGATGGTAGAAATGTCATTTGTGCGCTTCAAGAATCATATGAAGTTTCTCTTATTTTGATTAATGAATGTAATAAGGAACATGAAAACCTGGTCATCATATCATATACAAATGACCTACCGCACATTCACACCACAGAAGATAAAAACATTCAGGATTTCCATTCAGATTCCTCTTCATATGTTTCATGTGCTGAAATGTTTTTCCAAGAAGAGATCTGCTCATCCATTTGTTCAGAGTTTTTTGAAGCCCATGAGCATACTTTTACCGAAGCACATGATGGAGGCATATCAGAATTTGAAGCAAAGGACACCTTGTTCTTTCAGCAGGAGGTAAATCTTCATGTTTTTCAAGATCCTCTGGCAAGTTTGTTGAAGCCAGCACTGATGGTGTTTATTGCAGTGTTCAGTGACGAAGGAGACCATGGTCCACTATGTTTTTGGATGCCCAGTGATAGGTTTGTACTGTTGACCAGAAGATCTGATAGGAAGAATCAGTCAAGAAGCCATCTTCTTGATTGGTTGCATTGGAATTTTGATATAGTTTGAGGATATATTGTCTTGTAAAGAAACACAGGTGTCCAGGTGCTGCCACCAAGCTTTGAGTTTTAAGTTTTAGGTCTTAGTATTTTTTTTAGTCCAGTTTGTCGGTTGTGTTTAAGTATCGAGTCAGTTATTAGTTGAGTGAGAGTCAATTTGTGTCGTCAAGTCATCAGTTTTCAGTCATGCATTTCAGTTTGAGTTTTTGACTCCATTGCCCAATGGATGAAGGCACTGTCTACTCTCCCAAAGATCTGTCGTTCTTGGCACCTCCAAGGAGCTACCATCCCCATTGGAACCAATGTTAGTGTAAGTCTTTCCAGCCTTCCTTCAGTGATCAAACATGCTCTTACAAAGTGATTTTAAGGTGACAAGGTCAAATTTTGTCATTTCAATAAGTCTTCAAGCAAAATTTGGTCACTAGGCATTAGGTCTAGGGTTTGCTTTCACTCCTTTCAAAATTTCCCAAATGTCAGTCTATGTCGCTATTCAGCTGAGTCTATCATCATTCATAGGGTTTTCATCATCATATCAGGTTCCAATGGGTCATTTCACACCTTGTTCATTCTTCAGTTGCGCCTAGGTAAGGTCATTTCCCTCTCCTAGGGTTTTTGAAGTAAATTTCTCTTGGATGTTCATACACCTTTCCCTATCCTTAATATACCTTATCGAACACTTCTCATCACTGAGATCCCCCAAATTCCTCATTTTTGCGCAAACCCTAGTTTCTTGCTACAACCTGGCAATTTTCTAGGTTGGGCCTGTGTTTTGCCCTTTTGGACCCCTTCCCCTCACTCAACATATGATATTCCAATTTATCCTACTTTATAACATCCCTCCTTACTTCCCAAAATTTCCCCAAGAATTTAGAAGCCCCTTATCCCCTTCATTTCGCTTCATTTCAACAAAATCCCTTGTTTCACACATCGGGATAAGTTTCACTCAAAAGATGTTTCAGAGCAATAAAATATGAATTTTGGAAAAATGAGATAGATTTTTGTCCAAAACATGACAATGAAAAAAAACCTCCCTCACTTTTTACACAGGTATCATGGTTTTAGAGAAATGTCAAAAATATCGTTGCCTCAGGAGAATTGAATGCACCTCTGAAGTGACCTTGGAAAAATCAAGATTTAGCCTAGCATGGTTGGCCAAATGACTTTCTTGATGAGTCAAATGATAACTACACACAAATATATTTCCAATGAGATATCATGAGCTCAATTTTGAGTTGTGTAAGGCATTCAAAAGTTGACTACAACAGCACTCTGCCTTGAGGCAGCCTCATTTGGCACATTTTGACCAGTCTTGGGAGATTTGATTTTCGACAAAGAAAATGAACTTCAAATTGAAAAATTCTAGTTGAGTTGGAAATTAGACTCAAATACCTTTCCAACGAGCTATCCTACGCCCAATTTGGATATCAGGAAGTTCCCCAAAAGTAGCTGCAAAGGCGCATAGCGCACAGGGCTCAAGCGCGCTGCGCACAAGGTTTTTTGGTCAAATTTTCACCTTCCAGCTCAGAATTTCGGCCAGTTATGACTAGTTTCACCTCTTGATGTGATGTTTGACCCAGATTGATGTAATTTGATGTGTATGATGTAATTTTGGAACATTTTTACTTGTTCTAGAGGATTCATTCACTAAAAGGTGAAAATTAAATGAATGAATTAGTTTCCTCGCATATAGGGGTAAGTTGTTTGACTACCTAGATTTCAGTTCCTTGTTTAGAATTAGTTCAAACAGCTCCTAGAATGATGAGCTCGACCCCTAGAGGCAAGGAAAGGAGTTAGGATGGTCTATATGATGTAATTTCTCAATCATTTTCAGAGGTTGGAGAGGTTGGACTCTTGGGATAGTTTTGAAACTATATTGTACATATTTTACCAGCATTTTTGGCAAAGGAAAGACCAGGGTTTTGCAGAACTATTTGGGATCCATGTGGCTTTATGTCTTGATGGTGTGTTTATCTCAGTACTTGTATGTTGTGTATGTGAATCATTATCTCTATTGAATCTTCTCTTATTAAGCAAATGAAGTGTTAAGGTAGAATCCATGAAATTGCTATGCTCTGCCTTTAAATTTGATTAATATTCTATGTTTTCTTCAGTTTAAGGAGAATCCTTGAGACCCCTTGCTCTCCTTAGCCTCTCACCGGTCTGATCTATCCATCTCACTTGATTTAAGGCATCAAAACAATTGCCTATCTTTCCCCAAGTGGACCTCTGCAAAAACTGTGCCTCATCCCCGCACCCAAAACTGGCCTTCCCTTGATTTCAACAAAATCATAAAAAATCAAGCCTAAACTCTTTGTACTTAATACCTAGCCTAAAATCAGTCATCAATTCGGTCATCTCGAGCCTTTTCAATTACCTTTTGCCGAGTTTGACCCGGAGAGAGCCCTCTCCTGTCCTCGTACGGCTAGCTATGAGGCTGAGCGTGGTTTGATGTGGCCTTGACTCTTACCTTATTTCAGCCTAAGGCAGATTTGAGCGCTAACAGTGACGTGTTAGGTGAGGTGTTGTAATGAAACGTTAAATAAAAAAACTAATAATAATAAAACATAATGTGTGATCATAATGTGTGATCATAATGTTAGAAAATTATATATTACGGAGGAATGGAACACATAAAATATTGCAGAAATATAAACACAGAAAACACATAAAATAAGAGAGACACAGATATACGTGGTTCACCCAGTTTGGTCTACGTCCACCCTGAACAGCCAGTCTTTCATTTCTATTATCCAACAAAATGAAGAGACACAACCTACAACAGATCCGCTGTAATATCCTTTGTTTTCTCTCATAGTCTCACCTCTCTATTTCTCGCTCAGAAAATACACATCTATTACACAGCCTCAAATACAATGCCTTCATACAAAGAGAGGGGTTGCCTTCTAGGGAAAAAAAACCCTAAAATAAACATAAGTTATACCATCAGATCATCCGCCTAATGAACAGCCCAGATCGACTAGAAATTACTATACTTTTACAAGGCAATTTTACATCTGTTTTTAGCTTCGGGGGCGCTGCCCCCGAACCCCCGCACCGCCCCCCCCCCCGCGTGGAGGGGTGAAAAAACTTCCTGGGGTATACATCCGACTGAAACAAAGACCTCTGAACAATCATGCTCCACACCCAACAATTTCCCACTTGGAGAATGATTGTAGCAACTCCATCGCTGCTTCATTTGCTGGACAATGACTCCTCTTTGGACTTGGCTATTTCTCATCTTCATCGTCATCCTTGAAGACCAATTGAAATTTAGCATATTCTCAATTTCTCCCTGGTTACAACTTTTGTTAGCATATCTGCAGGATTCTGGCTCTGGCTAGTGTGTATCTTTTCCAGCTTCAACTCTCCATCGTCCAACACTGATTGTATGAAATGGCACTTGAGCTGTATGTGTTTAGTCCTGGAATGAAATGTTGAGTTCTTTGCAAGATGAATGGAACTTTGGCTATCACTATATAAAGTGCCCTTATCATACTCCTTACCCAATTCACCCATAAACCTTTGTAACCAAATAATTTCTTTACTAGCGTCTGTAGTAGCAACATACTCTGCTTCTGTTGTTGAAAGTGCAACAACACTTTGGATTTTTGAAACCCAACTGACAGCTATTCCACCTACAGTAAATACATATTTTGTAGTGCTCCTCCTATTATCTATGTCACCTGCCATGTCTGCATCAACATATACCTGTAGAGAAATGTTTGAACCACCAAAGCATAATGCTTGATTTATGGTACCCTTCAAATATCTGAGAATCCATTTCACTGCAATCCAATGTTCCTTTCCTGGATTGTTCATGTACTTGCTTACAACTCCCACTACATGTGCAATATCAGGCCTTGTGCAGACCATTGCATACATTAAGTTTCCAACTGTTGATGCATATGGAAATTTAGACATATAATCCATGTCTTCTTGGGTATTTGGGCACATTTCCTTACTAAGTTTGAAATGGCTAGCAAAAGGTGTACTAACTGGTTTTGCATTGTGCATATTAAATATTTTCAACACCTTTTGTATGTACTCATTCTGAGACAATGTTAACTTGCGATTTTTCCTGTCTCTAGTGATTCTCATACCAAGGATTTGTTTTGCAGCTCCCAAATCCTTCATTGCAAATGAATTTGCCAATTTTCTTTTCAGCACATTTATTTCCTGCATGTTAGGCCTTGCAACAAGCATGTCATCCACATACAATAACAATATAATGTAGCTAACATCATTTTTCTTTTTCAGATAAACACAATGATCAGAGTGACATCTAGTATAACCTTGTTCAGACATAAACTTGTCGAATTTTAGATACCACCGCCTTGGAGCCTGTTTTAAGCCATACAAGCTCTTCTTCAACCTGCACACTAGTTTCTCCTTCCCTTTTACCTCATATCCTTGTGGCTGCTGCATATATATCTTTTCCTCCAAATCCCCATGGAGAAAGGTTGTCTTTACATCTAACTGCTCAAGATGCAAATCTTCAACTTCTACTAGATTTAAAATAGTTCTGATTGAAGTCATTTTAGCAATAGGAGAAAATATTTCATCAAAATCAATACCTTTATTCTGTGCAAACCCCTTCACCACAAGTCTAGCTTTGTACCTTTGTTTTCCTCCATATTCTTCCTTCGGCCTGTAAATCCATTTATTCTTCAATGTAGTTTTTCCTACAGGCAACTTGACTAAGTCCCAAGTCTAGTTATGCACTAAGGAGTCCATCTCTTCTTCCATGGCTACCTCCCACTTCTTCCTGCTTTCAACCTGCATTGCTTCTTCATAACATTCGGGTTCACCAAAATCAGTCAACAATAAATAATATAATGAAGGAGAGTATCGTTCAGGGGGTCTACTTATCCTGGTAGATCTTCTAACACCACTTTCAGGTGTTTGGGGTGTCTGTTGCTGTTGTGGTGGTTGTTGTTGTTGTGGTTGTTGATTATTATTATTTTCAGGAACCTTTACTTTTTCAGTGATCTCATCAAGGACTGTGTATTCCTTGTTTTCTTTTTCTTGCTTCTTTTCCTGCAATTGATTCTTATACAAGACCTTTTCATTGAATTTTACATCTCTGCTCCTAATGATTTTGTGATTTTCATAATCATATAAGCGATAACCAAAATCATTAACACCATATCCAATAAAGGTACATTTCTTTGACTTTGCCTCAAGCTTTGTTCTATTTTCTTTACTAATATGGACAAAGGCCTCACAACCAAAAGGCTTTAAAAAGGAGTAGTTTACCTTTTTACCTGTCCATGCTTCCTCTGGAACACCACCATCCAAGGAACTTGAAGGCCATCTGTTTATTAGATAAACAACAGTATCTACAACATCTAACCCAAAACTATAAAGGCAATTCTGCATGAAATCTCATGCACCTTGCACGCTCCATGATTGTTCTGTTCATCCTTTTTGACACACCATTTTCTTATGGTGTTCTTGGAACTGTCTTCTCTCTGCGAATTCCATGCTCTGAATAGTACCTATCAAACTTTTTGCTGCAATATTCACCTCCATTGTCTGATCTGAGACACTTCAATTTCTGTCATGTCTCAATCTCAACCAAAGATTTCCATTTCTTAAAAGTATCAAATACATCATATTTTTTCTTATAACAATAAATCCAATGTTTTCTAATTGCATCATCAATAAAAGTAGCATAATAACGAGAGCCACCGAGAGATGATACCTGAACAGGTCCCCATACATCTGTATGCACAAGCTCTAATTTTTCGCTTTTCTTTTCTTTCCCAACTCTGAGAAATCTGACTCTCTTCTCTTTTCCATAAATGTAATTCTCACAGAAGTCCAAATCAACATTCTTCAAACCTGGCAACAAATTCCTTGAGTGAAGAATCTTCTTCCCCTTTTCACTCATGTGTCCGAGCCTATGATGCCATAATGTTGCATCTGCTCCTTTGGAAGTTAAAGCATTAACAGAGTTAGAAATACCATTGCATAAATACAATGTACCAACCTTTTCACCTTTTGCTATTATCAGGGCTCCTTTGGTAACCTTCCAAGCTTTAGCTATGAAAGTTGTCACACAACTTCACTGCCTAACTGCCCTGTTGAAATCAGATTTTTCTTGAGATCTGGAACATGCCTTACCTCCTTTAGTAACCATTGGTTTCCATTCTACTGTTTTACAAGAACCTTACCCATTCCAACAATTTTACAAGGTTTATCATCACTCAAACAAACTTGTCCAAAATCTCCTTGAACATAGTCATGAAAGTATTTCTTATCAGGTGTGGCATGAAATGAGGCCCCTGAATCTACCACCCAGGAATCAGTAATATTTTCAAAAGAAAGAATCAAAGAATCTTGTAGCACCTCACCTGTCACATTTGCTTCATGATTGTTTTCTTGTTGTGCATCTCCTTCTTTTCCCTTCCGAGATTTATAGTCTTTCTTTAGGTTTCCTTTCTTTCCGCATTTCCAGCACACTATCCCCGATCTGGACTTGGATCTGCCTTTCCTTGATTTACTGTGATATCCTGAGATCTTTCCTCTTTCCATTTTTCTTCCCCTAGACTCTGCACTCAAAGCATTATCCGATGTCTCACCAAAGATTTTCCATCACATTTCCTCACTAAGGATAGCACTGACAACATCATCAAACTTTAAAGTACTAGATCTAGAAATAGAGTTACTAATGGCCATTACTAAACCATTCCAACTTTCTGCAATGAGCACAAGAACAACAGAGCTCTAACTTCATCATCAAACTTTACCCCTACATAACATAACTAACTTGTAACAGTATTAAAATCATTTAAATGGTCTGCAATAGATCCACCTTCTGACATCTTCATATTAAATAACCGTTTCATAAGAAATACCTTGTTTGAGGTCGAGGGTTTTTCATATAGTTTCTCCAACGCCTTAATCAAACCCTCTATCATTGTTTCCTTTGAAATGTTGAAGGCGACCGACGCTGCGAGGCACAACCGTACTGTTCCGAGTGCCTTTCTATCGAGAAGGTTCCATTCTTCATCTGTCATACCCATCGGCATCTTTGTTTTTTTTCCCAATGGTAGGTACAAATCTTTGTGATACAGATAATCTTCCATCTACATTTTCCACAGTGAGAAGTTTTGGCCGTTAAATTTATCAACCCTAAACTTACCATCTTCCACCATTGCTCCCACTCGAACTAGGAACCCTTCTTTCCTATGAGTTTATCAGCCAAATAGACCTTTGGGTCTGATACTAGTTGTTAGAAAATTATATATTACAGAGCAATGGAACACATAAAATACTGCAGAAATATAAACACAGAAAAAGCATAAAATAAGAGAGACACAGATATACATGGTTCACCCAGTTTGGGCTACGTCCACTCTGAATAGTCAGTCCTTCCTTTCTATTATCTAGCAAAATGAAGAGACACAACCTACAACAGATCCGTTGTAATATCCTCTATTTTCTCTCACAATCTCACCTCTCTGTTTCTCGCTCAGAGAATACATATCCATTACACAGCTTCAAATACAATGCCCTCATACAAAAAGAGGGGTTGCCTTCTAGGGCAAAAAAACCCTAAACTAAACATAAGTTCTACTGTCAGATCATCCACCTAATGAACGACTCCACCTAATGAACGACCCAAATTGACTAGAAATTACTATACTTTTACAATGAAATTTTACATATGTTTTTAGCTTCGGGGGCGCTACCCCCGAAACCCCCGCCGGGGGACCGCTGGCCCCCGAACCTCCCAGCCGGGGGGGATCGGCCCCCCCGAACCCGCTCAGGGGGGACAAGTCCCCCCCCCCCCCCCGTCCCCCCCGCGTGGAGGGTGTGTACAAACTTCCCGGGGTATACATCCGGCTGAAACAAAGACCTCTAAACAATCATGCTCCACACCCAACATTTTGAAGACCTTGTAAAAGTAGGTTGCAATTGGAGGATTTTGGTTTTGAAACCATCTGTGTTGGTGTTTAATGTAAATTTTTTTACTATGGATTATCACTTTGGTGGCATCACTGGACCGAAAGGCACTCTATAGCCAAGTATGGGGGAGATGTTGTCCTGACGTGTTAGGTGAGGTGTTGTAATGAAACGTTAAATAAAAAACTAATAATAATAAAACATAATGTGTGGTCAATTTAAAAAGGAAAAAAGTGAAAAAATAGTATAAATAATAAGTTGATTCAATTCAATTTGTTGTATTGTAATTTTATTTTTATTCATAAAATTACAAACAATTTCTTCCAAAAAAATTCATAATATGCATTTCACATTGAAGGAAATTTAAATAATGATTATTTGTATTTAACGATGATAATATTTCATAATTTAATATTTATATTTAGTTAATAAACATCTAAAATTAATAGTTACAATAAACTTTTTTTTCTAAGCTCTAAATATACAAATGCTATGCATATCATATTAAAAAATAAATTATTTAAAATTAATAAACATATTAAAGAAAAATGTTGAGTGTGTGTGTAACTATCCCCTATAAATAAAATGGGTGATAAATGTTGATAGGCATCAATCCACAATAAACATCAAAATACTTAATTCATGATACACCTCACATTGCCAAAAAAAACATAAAAATTAACTAAATTATAACTTTATTTTAAATTATTAAAAAGACTTAATATATGAGTTATACATATATACATTTAAAAAAAACATGCAATGAAATTATTAACCATGGAGATTCCTAACTTGTAAATAGGGTTTGCTACAATACCATGGCTTATGAATACCACATGCCCAAAAAACATAACTCATATGATATGATGCTTGTTCATATGATATTTTTTTAATTAATCAATTTAATTAAAACTGCAAAAAGGGCATAATCCTTTGATCTATGACTACTACTAAGAATATTCCATAATATTCGATGGAGGTTAAATCCATACCATCCACCTAATAATTATTGATAATTAAATTAAAATTTTGTAAGTCTTATTCTAAAATAGACACGCCTATCGGCGTAAATATAAATAGTATTATTAAAAACCAACATAGATCCATCTTAATTTTAGATCTACCAAGCACTGAGAGGAATCAAATCTCCTGATGTGCAAACATTTCCCCAAGTTTTGCACTCAAAAATATGTCTGCATCTTGAGAGATTTGATCCCTCTCAGTGCTTGATAGATCCAAAGTTGAAATAGATCTATGTTGGTCATTCTAGAAATTGGATGCTTGCATTTATTATCTTGAGGAAATGTCAGCCTTGAAGAGGACTTTGCATACATGATATACACATTTCATTATCCTTAATGCATGCATGGATAGGGAAACCCATCAACTAAGATTTTTCCCCCAGTGTTATGGCTCATCATGTGATTCAGTTACCCACCGAAGTAGTGCATTTGTTTTCTTGGCTTGTTGACTTTAATATTGGTATTTATGCACCTTGAGATTTGGGAATGGATGAGACACATTCTTAAGAAGTGCTCCACATGTTCACACTTCTTGACGAGCCATCAATTGTCAAATTAATTTCATTATCAAATACTTATTTTCAAATTGTCAAAAAATCGTGTTTTATTTACCAAAGAGAATTGGTCAAAATAGCATGTTTTAAACTTTTAGAGATAAAATGTCTACAATATTGTTACCTCACTTAATTCGAAAAGTTATTTAGGAGACAAAATGGGATGGAATTTGTCTCCTTAGGCAGCCTATCAAGTGATTTTCTTGAATTGAATAATGTTTTGTATGTCCTAATTTGACTAATAATCTTCTTTGAATTGTATCCATAAGTGTGTGGTTGAGTATGATGATAAAAAAGTCATCATAATATATTGTGGCTAGAGGGATAGTCCAATCTTGGTCAAAGGTGTGCAAGTTGTATGTTTGGTTAAAAAATGGTGCTTTAGTGCATCATTGTGACACAATGGGAGAAATTTTACACAAGATATTTGGTCACTTGCACTATTTAGCACTACCACTTTTGAAGCACAGTGTGCAAGGATTGTTGAACTTTAATATGAAAAATATAGGGTTGTGCAAAGTTTGTGCAGTTAGAAAATACATGAAGAGTTTTTCCATATAGCAAGCATTTATCAGCAGAGATTTTTTATTTGATTCATTACATATGTGGACCTATAAGATTTTTTATTTGATTCATTACATATGTGAACCTATAAGATTTTTTATTTGATTCATTACATATGTGGACCTATAAGATTTTTTATTTGATTCATTACATATGTGGACCTATGGAATCATCTTTTCTTATACGCAACCATTTATGTTTTATTTATTGATGATTTCTCTTTCATAAGTTTTATAATTTTATAGTTCTTTTGGACAACCACATAGGTAAAAAGGTCAAATTGTTGAGATTTGGCAATAATAAAGATTACATCTTTGAGGATTTTTATACATTTTCCAAGGAAGTAGGAATCAAGGTGACATTGAAAATACTTTATAACCTACCACATGATGGAGTAGTAAAGAGGAAGAATCAATTCATTGTAGATATGCGATTTGCTTGCTTCATCGTGTATGTAGATACTTTGATTCATGCAAGTAGTTTTGAAGATACATGATCTTCTTGTTTGGTCATGTATATAGAAAATTTTATTCATATAAGTAGTTTTGAGAAGCTCATTGCATGGCACAAAAAGAAGTTGGCAAGCAAATGACATGAAGGATGTTAAATTTATGTATTATTTTTTAGGTCTAAAGATTTGGTAGGAGTCCCAGAGAAATTGGAAGATGAATCCAATAGTGATAGTAATATACAATGTTTTATAAATAAACATCTTTGTGAATAATGAACGCAATCTAATGTTTCTTATATATTTATTTAACATGGTATGAGAACATGTGCAAAATTAATTATTTTATGCAGTGTAACTGCCGTCAGATTTCTCTGCTATGTTCTGTCCCTCTGTTGGAGGTTTTCTTGTGGTATTATTGTGCTGAAGTCAAGCATAAGTTGTAACGCATAGTACAGTCACGTCCGCTGGCCTTCCTCTATTGCATAGTCGACCCACAAGTCCCAAAACCCACTTGGCTCGGCCTTCCGTTGCACAGTCGGCTCTGCTGTCCTCCCTGGTCGCCTCGCATACTATACTGCCTGAATGTTTTCACCACTCCCATAAATCCGCTCCTGGTTTTTACGTTAGCACAGTTCGGTTTCGGGAAGGAAGGCACAAGGATCATGCAACTTATTTGAGACCCGGAATCCCTCATATAAGCCCTTCCATCGTTGTGTTTAAACGCTGCCACTGCTACCATGCGCTGGCCATATAACTCAACTCCTTGGCTTAGGAAGCAAGCGGAGCTTGTGGGGACTCTGCTCTCCAAGTGTTTTTTTCCTGTTTTGCTATCCACAACATATGACCTTTCCTGTCTAGAAGAAAATGGTGCGGTGAGCGAAAATAGTGCGATGAGCGATGCAGAAATCTCCGCAGGCAATGCAGAAATATATGAAAGTGGTGATATTTTCAATTAAATTAGTAAAATCTCTCCTTGCAACCCCACCCCATGGCTCCAAGTCCCATTGAATCAAAGAGTTTTCCTCTTTATTGTATTTTCTTTTTATTTTAATTGGTCATTCATCCAAATTTAGATCAACTATTTTCCTATCGTAATTATAATATAATTTAGCATAGTCAATATTTTGATATCAAATTGGCAATTTGAAATCCTTCTCTGTAATTACAATATCTTATTAATATTATACAAAATAATTAAGTATTTTGTTAATTATTTGTTTTTTTAAAGTATCTTATTTATCATAATATATAAGATTTATATATTATATATAAATATTTACTTCTTACAAGAATTCATGATCAATTAATAACATATGAAAAACAATGAACACAAAGATACAAAGATAAATGCACTTCACCAGCATGAGTGATAGGAGAATCCTATAATTGTTGCAACTGTATTACTCAAGTTTGATCAAATGTGGCCTTGTGAGTTGCTTTACATCAATGAGTTATTCTTCTAAAAAACGTTCCAAACCATAAAGCTTCAAAGTTTGAAGTATATATAGGTGAGTATTTACAAAATATCTTGAGTAACAATGATATCTAATAACTAACCCCATTTTGAATTGAGAGCGAACAGGAGAGCTAGGGTTCTGAGGAAGAAACCCTTAACAGCGCCGACAGTAACGAGGATCGAGTTCAGGCTCTGTTCAGGATTCTCTGCAGCGTGACATCGCTGAAGGGGATCAGCGAAGGACAATGGTTCCGCCTCAGGGGGGGCGTCAAAGCCCTCCCCCTCACTGCACAGCCCAGGGCCTGAGGTCATCTTTGGATCTGTTGATCCGGACATTCTCAGCAAAGGGAAAAAGCAACAAGGAAATGACAATGATCCACCAGAAGAACAAGATACTCAAGCGAACAACCCGAAGGTCACTTCATCTACCTGTCGACCTGTAGCCAAAGAAAGGTTGCGAATAGAACTGCCCGGAGATAAGATCGATAGAAGGATAGAGTTTATGAAAGATCACGCTATCATTGGAAAATTCATAGGGTTTTGGCCAACCGAACGAGCCTTAAATGGCTGGATTGCGGCAAAATGGAAGCCTAAGGGAGATGTCACTCTCCAGCTGGGACCAAAGGGCTTCTTCACTGCCATCTTTTTTTGCCTGGAAGACAAATACAAGATCCTAGAAGGAGGACCATATTTCTTCAACTCGGCAGGTCTCTACATGAGGGACTGAATGCCCAGATTCAACCCTGACAAGGAAGATCTCACTTGGGCACCAGTATGGATCCGATTATACTCACGCCCCGATGAATACTGGGAAGAAGATTGTCTAAAGGGCATAGGAAACGGGGTGGGAGAATACATCAGGGAAGCAGACGAAACAAAAACCCGTAAGTATATCTCCTATGCAAGAATATGTGTCTTTATCCGTCTGAATGAACCTCTACCTGAGTCAGTTACCCTTGCCCATCGCGACGAGGAGTGGATCCAGCCTCTCGATTATGAGCATGTGCCTTTCAGGTGCAGGAGATGCCATGCACTGGGGCATCTGTTTCAGGATTTCCCTCTCAATGCCAAAGCCAACTCCTCTGAATCGTCTGAATCCCCATCTCAGGATGGTTTCACCAGAGCCCCCAGTAGGAAGCGCTCGCATAAAAAGCCTCAGAATGGGTCCAAACCCCAGCCTACCAAATCCCAGCATCCCGCTTCCAAAAATAGCTTTGACATTCTAGGCGATTTCTCAGATGATCAACCCCTTGATACTGATGGTATCCCTGCTCGCCCTTCCTCTTCCACCCACCCCCCTCCATCCAGCACCCCACCCAAGTCTAAATCTCCCATGATCATCCCGACCATCTTAAGCAGGCATCCGAAAGACACAGCGGAGATCCCAAAGGAAATGGAGGTGGATGGGAAGACAATCCCCCCGCAGGACTCAGAGACCAATCAAGAGGAAACCAGTCAAGTGAAAAAAATGGAGGAAGAGCCAGAAAGCATAGATCTACACGGTCTGGATATCAATGAACTGGAGCTAGCTTGCAAAAAAAAGGCATATGAATCCATCTCTGAGAAAGATCTAGAAAAGTTGGAAGTGGTCATCTCCAGATCTTTCCACCAACACCAACTAGGCATACAACCTGGCAGCACTTGGGATGGCAGCTTGTGTCCAAAGGAAACCAAAAAAAGAGGGAGGAAGACAGATCTCCAGAGAACAATAGAGATCGGAAAACTCCTGGTGGACTACGGTAGATATGTGAAGCTGACGAAGTACTACAGCCCTGCCCAAACTAGTTGAACCATGAAGCTTGTATCCTGGAATTTAAGAGGGCTTAATAGCCCAGGAAAATATAGGATGTTAAAAAACATGATCAAGATGGAAAATCCGCAGATGTGTTTCCTCCAAGAAACCAAATGCAATAGTACTACGCTGGGTCGCATACTCTCAAAGGCCTAGCCAGGATGCCGATCTGTTGTTGTGGATGCTACGGGAGCCTCTGGTGGGCTTGCAATAGCTTGGAACACCCAAGCTGTATCGCTCACTGATTTCCACGCCTCCCATCACCTCATTCAAGCCGCCTTTCACATTCTAGGCACCAACATACATGGTAACCTATCCAACGTCTATTTTCCGCAGGACACTGGAAGTAAAAGAGCGCTCCTCGACACCATTGAAGCGCTAAGCTCAAATAGGCAACATCCACTTTGGATCATTGCAGGGGACTTCAACATGATAACCAAAATAGAGGACAAGATAGGAGGCAGAACCAGATTGGAACCTGAAGTAGATCGCTTCAAGGACTTCATCCAAAACGCCTCTCTCATAGATATACCATTCTGTAATGGCACTTTCACCTGGAGCAATCGCAGAGGTGGCAAGCATCAGATTGCTTCTAAACTAGATCGCTTCCTGATCTCGGATAATGCGGTGCATCTCGGAGGTGATCTCACTGCTGCAATCTTGGCCCACTCTAGGTCGGATCACTGGTCGATCGCTTTGCAATGGCAGCGACCAGGGGATTGAACCAAAAGACCTTTCCGTTTTGAGGGATTTTGGCTAACACATCCAGCATTCAAGGACTTCGTCAGAACCATATGGGCCTCCTTCATCCCACTAGAGGGCTCAAAAATGTACCAGCTACAGCAGAAATTGCGATTTCTAAAAAGTCACCTAAAATGTTGGAATCGGGAGACCTTTGGGAATATTTTTGAGGCGCAACAGGAGCTCAATAAGGAGCTGAGGGATCTCCATCAGAAAATAATTAATACTGGGCACATGGAGGCAACCTTGGACAAAGAACGACACATACACAATCAGATTGAAGAAAGAAGAAAGTAGGAGGAAATTTATTGGAGGCAAAAATCAAGGGTCAGATGGCTAAAAGAAGGAGAGCGCAACACCAAGTTCTTCCATAGAACTACAGTGCAGAGAAGGATGCATAATAAGATTCCTTTCATCCAGAACCAAGAAGGGGCAAAAGTTGAGGAGCATGAGGAAATAGAAGAAATTCTCCTCAATCATTTCCAGTAGGTACACCAAGAGCAGGCAGTGGATCGGCAATGGGCGATTGGAAAAATAACCAGCAATATTCCTAAGCTTGTCACAGAGGAACACAACAAGTTACTCATGCGCCCAATTCTTATCCAGGAGGTAGATGAGGCAATGGCGCAGCTCAAAGAAGGTAAGGCCCCCGGTCCAGATGGTTTCACGACCACGTTTTTTCATGCTTTCTGAGATTTGATTAAAATGGAGGTTTGGAAAATAGTAGAGGAATCCAGAGCTCTGTGATGGCTTCTCCCCTCCCTCAATTCCACTTTCAATACTCTCATCCCCAAAGAGGAAAACTCCATTACACTTGATAAATTCAGGCCCATTGCTCTCTGTAACGTCATTTATAAAGTCATATCCAAAGTTATTGCTAACAGGTTAAAACCTCTTCTACCCATGCTCATCTCTCCGGAGCAGTCGGGTTATGTCGAAGGCAGACAGATAATGGACGGCATTATCCTCATGCATGAAATCATTCATTCGCTCAAGCAATCCAAGCAAGTTGGTATGTTACTCAAACTTGATCTCTCCAAAGCTTTTGACAAGCTCAGCTGGTCTTATATTCAACATATGTTGAAAGCTTTTGGCTTTTGCTCCACTTGGGTTCGTTGGATCATGAGCCTTATCACCTCCACTCATTTCTCCATCCTTATCAATGGTTTTCCCTCCCGCCCTTTTAAACCCTCCAGAGGCATAAGACAAGGGGACCCCCTCTCCCCTTTCCTATTTGTGATAATGGCTTAAGGACTTGGCAGACACATCAAGCAGGCCCTCCATTCTAATCAGCTCAGAGGAATCTCTATCCACAACTCCCCGGCCTCCTCTCATCAGCAATTTGTTCATGACACCATGCTCTATGGTTATCCCTCGGTTCAGGAAGCCTCTTGTTTGAAATCCCTGCTCAACGACTTCTCTGAAGCCTCTGGCACCCAGGTCAATTGCTCCAAATCACAAATCTTCTTCTTCCACACCCCTCCGTCGGTTAAATCTGCCGTTTCCCGTATCCTAGGCTTCCACACCGCCTCTCTCCCATCCACGTACCTTGGAGCTCCCCTCACTGCCTCGGCCTTAAAGCAGCCGGCTTGGTGCACTCTTCTTGAGAAGCTCGATTCAAAACTCAATCTATGGACTCACCACTCCCTCAATCTAGCTAGTCGGGTTGTGCTTATTAAGTCCATCCTCCAAGCCATGCTTCTCTATCTTTTTTCTATCCTTGCTGCACCAAAGTGGGTATTAAAAAGGTTGAGAAACCTGCAGCGTGACTTTTTGTGGGGAAGCTCAGCCACTAATCGCAAATGGGCACTTGTGAAATGGGATACTGTCTGCAGGCCCAAAATCAAAGGCGGCATAGGACTTAGAGATCCAGAGTACAACAACACCATCATGAACGCCAAAATATGGTGGCAATGGGTGACTAATCCAGATAAGCTATGGGCTAAAATATGGACAGCCAAATATACCAGCAACATGCCCCAAGCAGAGCTCATAAGATTCACGCCCACAAACAAAGGGTCACTTATTTGGAATGCCGCCAAGCAGCATCATCAGCTCATTCAGAAGCACAGCTTTTGGGAAATTAGGAATGGTCACAGTGCTAGATTTTGGACTGACGCTTGGAACCAATCGCCCAAACTCTCAAGTGATCTTCCTTCAATGATCATTCCGAACAGACAGGAGCAGCAGCAGGCAACCGTCCATCGATTCTGGGAACAGGAAACGGAAAATGGATTCAGGAAATGGCGACCAAGTAATCAGATAACCAGTATCACAAGCACTCAGGAAGTAGCAGCACTTGAGAACGAGTTAAAGAAGAGAAGCATCTGGTATGAGAACAGCGATGACATACTCAGATGGGGCTATCTACCTAGAGGATCTTATTCCACTTCCGAAGCCTATAATCTTATAGGCGACTTCCCCACCAGGTCGGATCCTCTCTGGGGGAGAATTTGGGGCTTCAAAGCTTGGCCCAAAATCTCCCACTTCCTCTGGATGGTTGGGCACAAAAATATTCTCACCTGGGATAAGCTGAGGAGACGCAATTTCCAAGGTCCTTCGATATGCCACAACTTCTTTCAAAATGAGGAAACCTTGCAGCATCTTCTGGATACATGCTCAATCGCCAATCAACTATGGGAGAAGGTTGGCTTCAGATGTCAAAAAAGATGCAAAGGAACTGGCGACATCATTGATACCATCCGACAATGGCCGAAAAGCCCCTATGATTGTGAGATTCTCAACTACATGTGGAACATTATCCCGGGCACAGTATTATGGAACATTTGGAAGGAAAGGAATAGGCGCATATTCAAAAACCAGAGCTCGCGTATTAAGGAAATTTGGAGTAGACTGCATGGAAATCTCAGAGAAACTATGCTTCTTCGATCATGGACAAAAGAGGACCTCCCTACCACAGACAATGAGAAAAACATCCTCGACAATTGGAAGCTGCAGCTGCCACAAGAGTATGCCATGCATCAAAAAACGAATTGCAATATCAAGGAAGTCAAAAGCTGGATTGCCCCACCCATCAACTCATACAAACTCAACTTTGATGGAGCCTCTAAAGGCAACCCTGGGCCAGCAGGATTTGGAGGTATTATTCGAAATCACAACGGAACCCCCCTGCAGATCTACTTCGGCAATATCAGATGGGACACCAATAACTCCGCGGAGTTGGAGGGACTCTAGCAAGGGCTCCTAGTAGCTAGGCGACTCAATCTTCAACCGTTGATAGTGGAGGGTGATTCCCAAATCCTCATCAACATGGCCACGCGCATTCAAAATGGCTCTCAAGCCAGAAAAGTTGCTGACAGTTGGAGACTAGAAGCAAGGCTAAACAACATTTCTCATGAGTTGCGCAATCACAGAGCCCTCTCCTTTCACCACACAAGAAGAGAAGGTAATAAGATTGCTGATCTCCTAGCCAAAATCGGGGTAGAAAGTAACCAAACCTTCCTATCGGGAAACTTGGACATCATCCCAAGCAATCAACAGACTCAGGACTGTGAGAGTCTCCTCCAAAGCGACGCTGAATCCCCGGATGCGGGTGCTGGCACGTCAGATGGGGTCGAGCCACATGCCCGGCATGTGCCGCCCCGTGCTAACAATACAGTTTAATGGGATATCGCCGCCAAAGGATATTGTTCAGTTGCTCGAGCTCTGGGCATTCAATGCCGAGCAGGGTGAAACGATGGGGATGCAGGACGCAGTTAATGCTCGCTCTCATCGAGGGAAGGATGCAAGTTTTCAAGGGGAAGGTGAATCGATGCAAGCTCATTGGTATGGTGAAGCTAGGGTGGTGCAGGCGCAGAGGAATTCTGGACGGGTGGATGTTTTACCACCTCAATTCGCAGTCTTGGCATTTCGTCGCTGCAACTCAAGTAATTGCCTCAGGTGGAAGCAGCAATTTAAGGGCAATCGAAGTAAATTGGATGCGAGAAGGGAAATTTCTCCCTCAGGAAAAGTTTGCTCGGTGGTTATTACGCCTGTGTGTGGTTTGTGGCAAGGTCCGCACTGTGTTTGTTATTACAATTCACTTTAGGTACACGAGGGAGGCAACGGGGAGTCCATGGCAAAGCTGCGAGAACAGCAACCGAGCAGAAGGGGACCTGGGCGAGGTTCATCCTCTCGCCCCCCTGCAGCAGATGAGCACCATCAGTGCTGCTGCTGCTACTGCTACAGGAGGGCAAAAGCCACACCAATTCAAGCCGAGCAGTTCATGGAGGTTGGCAGCTCAAGTGAAGGAGAGCCAATGCTTCCAGCATTTGGCTCAGTCGTGTTCACCCTGGGCAGCTCAAAGGATAAGGCAGGTATCAATGCTCATATTTCAGTTCTTTTCACTAAAATTCCTGAGGGAAATGATGGTGGAAAGCTATCAGGTTCGGCGGAGCCACCTACAGAGGGCATTGGTGAGGAGAGTCCTGTGTTGCAGCCACCAATTGAGGCGGGCACCTCTGGGAAAGAGATCCTGCAAGCCCCTTCTCATCCCCCGGAGCCGGAACCTCAAGCCACCGCAAAGGATCCATGGGCCATTTGGGAAGGAGTCCCTGAGGGCCAAGGTTGGAGATATATCGTGGAAGAAGAGCCCGAAGACTGATCCTCCGATGCACGCACCAGCACATGCCTTTCTCTCTCGGCTCTGGTCTAAGCTAAAGGTCTCTGCGTGTATTTGGGTTTTGCTCGTCACTGTGTTTGTTTATTTTCAGTTTTTAATATTGTCTTGTTTATTTCGGTCTCGCGTTTGGACAAGGTCCACTGTAAGTTCTTTGATGGACAAGGTTCACAGTCAGTTTTTGATGGAAGCCCCTGCGTGGGCCGTCCCGTTCATGTTTAGCTCAACATTGTTCTATGCTCTGGTGTAGTCATGTCTTTTTGGTCTTTTGCCTCAACAAGTTTTGGAGGAATGTTGGAATGTCCTGTAGGTGCTACCCCTGCGAGGGAGCTTTTTGCATCAAGTTAAGCTATCCAAGGTGCCACTGCTGGCTCTGGACAACCTGTCTCACTGTATGTAAAGTTTTCCTGTAAATATAATACAATAGACTAGCTAGCTTTTACCGAGAAAAAAAAAATAACTAACCCCATTTTATTTTTCATTCTTACATATAATAGGAATTCAAAATCATCACTGAAATGACTTAATTCCTCTTCAAAATATCAAAGGACAAGTTCAATGAACCTAAAACTAAATGCAGGAAAAATAGGGGCTACATTTATTAAACCAAAGCTATTTTAAAACAGTATATAGAGGACACTTAATGATAATACATTCACCTAATACATCCTATTACATGCCTCCATCTCTCAACTGTTTCAGATTCCATGTTTTCTTTCAAAAAATTTGCAATCTTGACAATGACTAGGTTGACTGTCATGTCATTTTTTTCTTGTAAAACTGTAAAAAGGCTCTCCAAATTACCCTCATAACTTTCAAATTGTATGACATGTGTAAAAATTTAAGGAGGTTTTTTTATATTAATATGATTTTGAGATAAACCTTCTTCCGTTTGTAAAAATCCTTCTCCTGTTCTTCATAATCTTCTCTGCAAAACAATGAATAAAACAGGCAATTGCGCAGTCATAAAAACAAGTTGTGAAGATGTGAATGGACCTCTCACTCTGTAATACTTGTGTAAAATATAAAGTATTTTACTATACTTTGTCATCTTAGGAACAAAAACCTCCTCTAATTTCCCAAAATTCAGCTCTAGTGGTCCACAAAACAGTTTTCAAAATGATGACCCAAACAGAGAAATGTCTGATATTTTTGCGCAGTCAAAGTGCATCCAAGTGCCAAATTTGGTTTTTTGAAGAGGCCTAATGATCAATGTTCCAGATCCATGGATGGTAGGAGGTGTGATTTTGCTGATGTGTCTCTAAAACACATTCGTAAACTGATAAACTTGCAAAAAACACCATTCAGACTTTGTGCAGTCAAAACGCAGTCATGGTCAAAATTGTATGCTAACTACCTTCAAGGCAAAAAACTTTGCTGCTGCAGGTAGTTTTTCCTACACAACATCTTTATGACACCAATTTAGATTAAAAAAAATCGAAAACCCTTATCATTTTATGTTGGAAATCCATATTGCAGCTCTCAAGGCAAGGTATTTCAAGTGGTTGTCTCAAAATTGCAAACGTGGCTAAAAACTAATTAGTAGCTACCTTATCCAAAATGTCAAGGCTGCTTCCTCTCCCTCCAGTCTTTTCTTGCTTAATCTTTCTCAGTTGCTTCCTGGTCTTCTTGAGTTTTTCTTCATCACTCTTATCCTTTCTTTAAGATTCATATTTCTAGCATAGTAATGCCTTGTTAGGTTTCTTTGGAGGTTAATGTCTTTGTTGGCCTTGTGCAGTAGCCTCTCTAAATGGTCATTCACTCTTTCCAGCCAGTACTCTTTATCCTCTTCAAATTCTGCCCACATCTTGTTTTCAATGGCAGGCTGTGCTTGAGGTAAAGGCATGTTCTCAGTTCTTTCTTCTTTCTTGGTCATTGCTTTGGTCCTTGGTCTCCGAGGCTTTTTTTAGGGACATCAGCCTCTTCTAGATCAATAACATGTTTCCTTTTGTCTTCAACAGCAAGTGATGGTAATTTGGGCATTGTTTCATGTTCTTTTCGTATTTGTGCCTCCCTAACTGTGCGTTGTAATTATCTATTTTCCTTTTGTAGAAAGGAAATGGTGCAATGAGCCTTGCCTAATCTTTCCTATAACTTAGAAATCGTAAGGTCTCTTTCATCTTGTTTGTTGGACTACCCTTCTTCAAATTGAACTTCTTGACCTTCATCCCCAATCTCTTGATCTTCATACTACTGTGCCAAAGTTCTTTTAGAAGAACTGATATCTTGCTTGGGAATGACTTCTTCTGCCACTTCCTTGGTGGTGCCTCTTCTTCATGATCTTTGTGGAACCTTGATCTTCTCAAAAACTACAGCTCGTTTTTCCCTTTGGAGTTGACTTGTTTTCCTCTTGTTGGCCTGCGATCTAGTGGTTATCCTTTGCCCTGTAGGCTCTTCAACTGAATCATCTTTCTATGGTGTGCCTAGAGATGTCTCAGGTGTGGGGTTTTGTTCTTGAATCTTTGACATGTTAGTCTGGTTTATGAAATTTGATGCTGCCAAGAAGTCCTCCCAAGTGCTACCTCTCTTTTCTATCTCCTTCATAGCTAACAGCTTGATGAGGGAAAAATGAAACAAGCTAGCAACATGCTTCCCTCCTCTTGTTTGCACCTTTCTGTCATCTTACCCAAACTTTTAAATAAATAGAAAGGCATATTAATGCTCTTTCTCCTAGTGAAATGCATAAGAAACCTAATATGGTATTGATAGATCCTACTAAATCTTGCCTCACAGGTAAAGTACCTTTGGATTGCCTTTAGATGCCTGTTGTTGAAATTTATAAATGTTACCCATTAGAACTCCCTACTGCATTATGTGGTTTATTTCACCTACTTGTTTATTCCTTAACAAGTTATTTATTCATATAAATACTGAAAATAAACACAAATGCAGCCTTAACTCATATACCAATCAACAATTGAAATATTAGACAAACACACAAGGTGTTGGGTTGTGTTATATTCTTTGCACAACTAGCCCACGTACTCTACGGGGGGTTAGAGGGGGTGTGGAGCCTCCCCTTCGTTGCGCTCACTGCGTACCGGGGGGTCACAGGGGGTTTGAGGGGGGCGGTTAGCCCCTCTCTACGGGGTCTGGGGCAGCGCCCTTGGGAAAAGTTTTTTGGAACCTATATTAGGTTGAGCGAACCTACCTATGGTTTTCGCACATGGTTTTGGAAGCGATGATGTTTGGTCCATGGTATAGGATGCTTCGGCATGTATAAATATGTATTGTAACATTGAAAGGAATATCATGAAAAATCAAGCTGGTAGTCCCGGTTTTGGGATCCAGGGGAAAATCTTTGTGTATATGCATTTTATGTGTTATGCTCTCGCATTGTTTATTTTCTGTGTTTTAGAATTTGTATGCAGGTAATTTATGTACAGGGTTAAAACCTACACAAGGGACACCATTATTTTTGGACAATTGTCCCCGAAAAAACCCAATGTGAGAAAGTCGGTGCATCAATTTTGAGGGTTTTATTATTATGCGGATTACTTGTGTACAACTAGGGTGCAAAACTAGCTCACCCAACAGATATTTTTACATGGCAATAATACCTCTTCTCAGAAGCAGATATTTAGCTTCTCAACACTAGTTTTCCCCACAAAAATCCTTCTGGCTCTTCTCCAAGTCTCTATGTCAGCCCTACTAGCCTCTATGTATCTCTCGAACCCCCTGCATCAGCTCTTTAACCTTCTGCATCACCCCCAGACCCCTCAACCTCTACACAATGTCTAGCTACCTCTGTGTAGCCTCCTCAGTCATTGTGCTAACCCTCTAGCACTATCTCTACCTCTCCGTTATGTACTCACTACCCCTCACTGCAACTCAAATCACTTTTTCAAATTTTCTCAACAAATCTCGCTCCAGAAAATCGAACTAACTCATCAATCTTGGTGTATCTCCAACTCACCCTCAAGCATCCTCTTACACTTTTTCTGTTGAGTATTCAACGGCCGAGATTAAGTCTCTAATCAATAGCTAAGATTAGATTTGGCTTGATCCATGTCCTTTAGAACCTTCTCACCCAATTTTATATGAATATCCATTAATATTTTAATTTTCCTAAGTTTAGACTTAGGAACCCCATTAAAAATCATAATTATTTTAATATCTCTCTAATCGGGTGGAATTTCCCCAACCATTTCTAGGTCTTGGATATCTCATGTACTTTAGCCTCTTTGTCTCCACCAATTTTCATGGGTAGAGCACATCTAACGCTACCACAAATCAACACTCCCTCTTAGCAAGGAATGTGCTCTAGTAATGTTCCACCTCTGAACATCACATTGATCCTTCCACATCGGTACCTGTGTTGATGCTTGGCCTGTTGCCCAACATCCACTGCACTGTTGCTTCCTGTATTGTTTCCCATGCCTCTTCCACTGCCACTGCTACATCTGTACTGCAACTCCCTCTCAACATGATGCATCATGTTGCCCATAGCACTACTATTTGCTAATTGTTGCACTGCAACTCAATTACCAAGAAGTAAGTAACTGATCTACCCAAATATTGACATCCTTGTTAGTTCGGAAGCCTCCTGATGCTAAAGCTACCTTTGCTGCTATCTTGTGCTCCCTCTGCTACCTTTGCATTGTTGTGACACCTGTGTGCCTCTCTCACCGCTGCAACCATCTATGTGCCTCTCTGCACTTCTTCAACCACCTATGTGCCTCTTGCACTGCTGCAACCCGCATTGTGTTGCTACATACCTCTGCACTTAACACCACCTTGTCACTCCATCTCATCTTGCTTCTACCGACATCCGTCATCCTGCTACTGTCAAGAGTTTGGGTACTTCAAGGATCCTACCCCTCATTTTCTATAGTCCTCCTGACTACAACTCGATGCCACCCCACCTCTTCTCTAGAGGTGCATGAGCACTCATGGAATAATCATCATCAGTCTCGACTTCTTTCTCCGCCTTAGCCAAAGCTGCCTTGGAGTCAAAATCCTCTCCATTATTCTTCTTCCTGGGACATGGGGTTACATAATGACCCAACTCCCCACAATGGAAGCACTTCACCTTAGGGATGTCCTTCTTCTTCCTCTTCCTCTATTGTCTCGCAAATGCCAGAGCTACATCCTCCTCATCTTCTTTCTTGATTCGACCCTCTTTGCTGCTACTTCTCGCCTTGGTCAACCGTCTGATCTCTTCTTAGTGAAGAGTTGCCCACATCTCTTCCCATCCTGGAAGATTAACTCTGCCTAAAATTCTTTGGACAAATGTCTCCCAATCCTCAGAGACTACATTCAGGTTGGTCCTCACCATGAACTCCTGATCCGGAGTGGCCCCTATGGAATTAAGTTGGTCATGAATCTCCTGCAATCTGAGGAGGTATAGATCTATCTGCTCCCCCTTCTGCATCGAATACGACCGCAGCTAATTCTCAGATAGCATCTTTCGATGTACGAAAGTGCCCTGGTACAATGTCGTTAAAGTATCCCACATCTCCTTTGTCGTATTCTTCTCGGTAATATGTGGTACGACATGATCCTTGACCCCATCAAGAATTATGAACTTTGCCTTCGCCATTGCATCCTTATACTTCTCATTATCAGTTGGATCGACTTGGATAGCCACGGTTCTCAAGGTGAAGCCCTTGATGCAATGTCTATCTAGCACTAACAGGATCTTGGCCTTCCAGATGACAAAGTTGGAAGCCCCATCCAACTCATCCTAATCCCTTAGTCTATTCACTGCCATCTCCGCTCCTTCTAGAATCCCTTTGAGATTTGACTTCCCTCATGGAAATCTCCCTCTAAGTCCTAATTTCTTTGCTGGAAATCGTCCCGCCAACTGTCGAACCACTCCTCTTCGATCCTCTTTGCAACTGCAACTTGGATCTGGATTTCTTGGCTAGAAATCCATCAAGGCATTGACTCCCTCTACCTTGGTTCTATCCCATTAGGTACTGTTATGCTTCGACAGCAATAGCACCCCACCAAATTCCTAATCCATAATCTGCCCACAGCTCCCTATGCCCCAGCAACTGAAGAAACTGAGCCTTCCAGCTCTGCGCAATCCCGACAAAGGCTGAATCACTCCTCTAGCCAACTACGCCAAGCCTACCTCACTAAGTAGGATGGTGTGGCTCTTCGTGAGCCTCTTCTACCTCTCTTTGCCTCTGTGCTGGCCCTTTCTTTGGTTCGAAATGATAACGCAAGCCCTCTGCGTTACTCCTTCTCTGCTGCTTTTTTCTTAGGAGCAACTTTGTCTCTCGGGACAGCTGCTACTGCTGCAAATAATTCTGATTATGTTGGTTCCTTTAGTCGTCCTGTGATTTGCAATGCTCTGATACCATGTTGAAATTTATAAATGTTACCCATTAGAACTCCCTGTTGCATTATTTGGTTTATTTCACCTACTTGTTTATTCCTTAACAAGTTATTTATTCATATAAATATTCAAAATAAACACAAATGCAGCCTTAACTCATATACAGATCAACAACTAAAATACTAGACAAACACACAAGGGACACCGTTATTTTTGGACAATCGTCCCTGGAAAAACCCAATGCGGGAAAACTGGTGCAACAATTTTGAGCATTTTATTATTATGCATATTTCTTGACTACAACTAGGGTGCAAAACTGGCTCAGACAACAGAGATTTTTACACGGTAGTAGTACCTTTTCTTAGAAGAAGATATTCAGCTTCTCAGCACTAGTCTGCCCCACAAAAATCCTTTTGGTGCTTCTCCAAGGCTCTATGTCAACCCTGCTAGCCTCTAAGTAGCTCTGGAACCCACTGTGTCAGCCTTTTGCGTCTCTCTATCAGCTCTCTTACCTTCTGCATCACCGACACAAGCCCCTCAGCCTCTACGAAATCTCGAGCTACCTCTGCATGGATCTTGTTGCCTCTAGGTAGCCTCCTCATTCATTATGTTGACCCTCTGGCACTATCTCTGCCTCTCTGCTATATACTCATTGCCCCTAGTTGCAACTCAAATCACTTGTTCAGATTTTCTCAACAAATCTCGCTCCAAAAAATCGAATTGATTCATCAATCTTGGTGTATCTCCTGCTGACCCTTAAGCCTCCTCTTATACTTTTCCTATTGAGTCTTCAACGACCGAGATTAAGTCTCTAATCAATGAATAAGACTAGATTTGGCTTGATCCATGTCCTTTAGAACCTCCTCACCCAGTTTTATATTAATACCCATTAATATTTTAATTTTCCTAAGTTTAGACTTAGGAACCCCATTAAAAATATTAATTATTTTATATCTCTCTAACTGAGTGGAATTTCCCCAAACCATTTCTGGGTCATGGATATCTCATGTGCTTTAGCCTCTCCACCAATTATCATGGCTAAATTACATTCAATGCTACCACAAATCAACACCTGTCATAACGGTTCAAGAGGTAGTTTCTTGGGAAAAAACTTCCATAATTATTTGTGCTGAGGTTTGAGGAAGGTTTTGTACAAAGTTGGGTCAAGCTCCATGTTTTTAAATCAACAATCTCCTGTCAATGGGATATTAGTAGCCAAAGTAATATTCTCTTCTGACACTTCAAACTCTATGTTCCCCACCTTTGCCATGTTTCCTTTCGGGTTCTGTGTAAACTATTCTGCCACTTGGGAATGAAAACCATGAACCTGACATTTCTTGCAAACTCTGGACACCCCACTTGTTCAAAGGTTGACCAAGTGGCTGGGTCACTTGTCAACATTTCAATGCTTCTAGGTTCCACTCTGATTGGTTTTACTGTTATTTTTTTCTTTCTTTCTAAAGTAGACATCTTACTTGGTGGGATTTGTCACTGTTTTGAATCTTGAGGTGGAAGATATGACCAATATTGAGCATACACTGATTAATCAACTAAGGATTTGTAAGATAATGCATAATGAAAAAAAATGAGGGTAGCAAAGTGTAAATAAGGGTAGGTTTGGCATGACTTGTTTAAGACAAGTTTGATTTATTGTCAATGGATCAAGAGCATCTTCCTTGATGCTCTGCTCTTGCTTTTTTAGGTTCTCTTTTTGAGGATCTATTTTAGACTGGCTGGAGGATGGAACATCCTGAGTTTGGCTAGAGGAATGGATATTCGTCTATGTTTTCTTGACTGGATTTTTAGCAAATTTTCTAGAAAGAATATCAGGGGTCTTTTTAAGAGGAGCATCAGTAGTTTTTCTACTCCTAAGGTTGTATTACTTATGAATCCCCATGATGGAATTTTTGTAACCCTGTTTGTACTCTTCATGTTCTAAGGGAAATATTTCTGGTTGTGAAAACAGAAATTGATCTTGATCTTCTTTGGTAAAAAAGATGTGATCAGTTTTTGTTTCCTCAAACAAATTAATCTGATTTTGTTCCACTTGTTCTTCTAGTTCCACTTGTTCTTCTGCATAGTTTTCTTGTAATGGAGGCCTAAGTGGTTGATCATTGGGGCCTCGATTCTCTCTTTGTTTAATTAGAGGTGGATTTCTCCTAGGATTTTGATTTTTGTTTTGGGGATTACCCTAGTTTTCTCTAGGATTGTTTCTCTCACCCATTGTCATTTTGTCCATCATTTTGTCCATCGTTTTGACTAGATTATCTATTTTAAAATTTGATGAAGAAGAGGAGGAAGGTTCCTCGTTGATAGTAACCCTACACTTGGTTTTCAGTTTTGCTTTTTTGGCTAATAAATTAGCCTCTACTTTAACAACATTAGCTTGCATTTCCTCTAGTGTATTAGGGTCTCTCTCTCTCAATTGATAGGCCATGTCAACATCAAATCCTTCAAGGAAATGAATAAGGGCCAAACCTGGTGGAGGTTTAATAGCATCTGGATTGCATTATAAACTTTATTAAACGTGGCATAATATTCTTCAAAAATTTCATTAGGTCCTCTTTTTAGGTTTTTATATTCATTCAAGATCTGAAGGGGGTTCTTTTTGGTTTCCCACCTATTGAGGAAAGCTTGATGAAGGCAAGAAGGTCATTTAAAGAAGCTGTTGATGAAGACAAGAAGGTCATTGCAATAACTAGTTTACAATATCCTACTTGTTCTTTACATTAACAAGTTATTTAATTGCATAAAAATCGAAGTAAACAAAGTTTCAACCTTCACAAATATACAGATCATGCACTAAAATAAACACAAAAAATAACACAATGGACACCGTTATTTTTGGACAATTGTCCCCAGAAAAACCCAATGCAGGAAAACTGGTGCAGCAACTCTGAGGGTTTTATTATTAAGCAGTAGTTCTGAATACACTCTATATTCCCTCTCGACTATTCAGTTATAGAGATAACAAATATATTGGTAGAAACCTAAGTGAGATTACTTCACTTCACCCGGAAAAATCTCTCCATTCCGGCAACAGGACAGGCTGTCACCGGCTACAACTACGTTGCCCCTTCGCAGTAGTTGTGTGGGCCTGCATGGAGCACATTGGGACACTGTGTCAACACTGCATTGCCTCCTCTGCCTCCTAATGATCTGACATCACCCTTTGTTGTTGATTATGCTGCTCCCCAAGCTGAATTCAGGTTTTTTGTTGGAGGGTGGCTCTTCCCTTTCGCTGGAAATGTGTGGGCCCTTCCTGGCCCAGCATCAGCCTCACAGGGTCTGTGTTGCCTCCTATGGTGTCTTTCTTCCTCTCTCTTTTGTGCATTCGAGGTCCCAGAGAAGATCCTCCAAACTCAACTATCCCTGCCCCTCTGTTGCAACAGATCACTTGTTCGATTTTCTCAGCAAACCTTGTCCCAGAAAAATCGAACTCTTTGATATCACAAGTGTGTCTCCAACTTACCCTCAAGCCTGCTCTTATACTTTTCTTGTTGATGAATCAATGGTTGAGATTAAGTCCCTAATCAATGGCTAAGATTAGAACTGGCTTGATCCTCGTCACTTAGAACTTTCTTACCCATATTATATTAATACACATTAATATTTTAAGTTTCCTAAGTTTAGACTAAGGAACTCATTAAAAATATTAATTATTTTAATATCTCTTCATTCGGGTGGAATTTCTCCAAACGATTTATGGGCCTTGGAGATCTCATGTGCCTTAGCCTCTCCACCAATTTTTAAGGCTAGAGCACATTCGGTGCTACCCAAAATCAACACTCCCTCTTAGCAAGGAATGTGCTCTAACAATGCTTCACCATAGAAGCATCACACTGATCCTCATCATCGGTCCTTTGTGTTGATGCTTAGCCTACTACCCCACATCCACTACACTGCTTCTTCCTGTATTGTTTCCCATGACACTAACACTGCCACTGCTACATCTGTACGGCAGCTCCCTCTCAACATGCTACATCATGTTGCCCATAGCACTGCCACTGTTGACTGTTGCACTGTAACTCAGTTACCGAGAAGTAAGTAAATGACTTCACCCAAAGGTTAACATCCTAGTCAGTCTGGAAGCCTCGTGATGTTGAAGCTACCTTTGTGCTATCCTGTGCTCCCTTTGCTGCTACTGCATTGTTGCAACCTCTGATGTGCCTCTCACACTGTTGCAACCTCCACTACACTAATACAGACTTCTGCACTCTAGCACTCCCTTATCGCTCCATCACACCTTGCTCCACTTGAAACCTGTCATCATGCTAATGTCTTTAAGGGCTCCAATAGCCGGATGTGATCCCAGAGTTTGGGCATCTCAAGGATCATGCCCCTATTTGTAGCTCTTTCGAACTACAGCTCTAAATCTCCCCACCTCCCTTCTGGAGATGCAGTTGCCATCTCTGCCAAATGTAGAATGACAAACTGGTTCTCTTCTCCCTCTTTCACGGTTGCCCCAACAAAACTCAGATATGGATTTCTTTGGTGCTAGAAATCCTCTAAGTAACAAGCTCCTTTAGACTCCCTTTGAGTCTTGATTTCCTTCATGGAAATCCTTCGACCAAATGTCGAATCACTCCTCTCCAATCCTCCTTTGCTGATACAACCCAAATCTAGATTTCTTTGGCTAAAATATGTCAAGGCAATGACTCCCTCTACCTTGGTTCAGTCTCCTCATACATTTTTCTGCAATAGCAGCAACATCGTCCCACTAACACCTTAGATTCGATCTACATTGCTCCCTCTGCCCCAAAAACTAAAGAATTTGAGCTCCTCATGCTCTATGTAGTCACTGCGTGAGCTAGATTAGCTCCTCCTGGCCACTACGTCACTCCTTCCAGGCTCAAGAAGATGATGTGGCGCTGCATGAGCCTGATCTGCCCCTCTCTACTTCTATGTTGGCCTAGATAGCTGACATAGTTACTGTGTGGGCTTCTCCCAGCTACTGTGTCACCGTCACCTGGCTCAAAAAGCTTATGTAGGCACTATGTGAGCCTCTGTGTCACCTCTTATGTGTTGTGTCACCCTTCCTCTATGTTCTTTGGCTTTGGAACAATGTAGTATACCTAGGGGGATAGTATGGGGTACAGAGGGAGGTACCCAAGGGAATAATGTAATAATGGGATGGGCCATAGTTAATAAATAAATTGGTTAACCCGCATCATGTAAGGGACCACAAGTAGTTATAAATAATGTGATGAGCGCATGGTATTAGATATATGGTATTGAGAGAACCATGGTAATGCCCCATGGTATTGAATGTATGAATCCTATATAGAGGCTAGAGACTCCCTATTGAGAAATGTCAAGGAATATTGTATGGACTAGCATATGGCTTGTGGAGTGTTCTCCTTCCTTAAGGAGTGAATGTATGGTGCTGCCCTACCTTACTGGTTTTGATATTAATAAAGAGAACTTTATCTATTTATCTCTTGTTATTTATGGGTATATTTGCTTTATCATATATTTGCAGGTTAGATCTATTACAAACAATGTTGTCACTCGGGACAGCTGCCTCTCTACAGCGGATTTGTTGGATCTCCCAGCTGATGGCTTCAGTATCATATGATCTACAATGCTCTGATACCATGTGAAAATTCATGAATCTAGCACATCAGAAACCCCTATAGCAATTACTGGTTTACAATCTCCTACTTGCTCTTTACATTAGCAAGTTATTTAATTGCATAAACATCGAAGTAAACACTATTGCAGCGTTCACAAATATACAAATCATGCACTAAAATAAACAGAGACAACAAAACAAGGGACATCGTTATTTTTGGACAATCTTCCCCGAAAAAACCCAATGCGGGAAAACTGGTGCAACAACTCTGAGGCTTTTATTATTAAGTAGTAGTTATGAATACACCCTGTATGCCCTCTTAGTTATCCAGTTACATAGATAACAAATATACTAGCATAAACCTAAGTGATATTATCTCACTTCACCTAACAAAATCTCTCCATTCCGCAATTGGACTGATTATCCCTAGCTACAACTGCACTACCCCTTCGTAGTAGCTGTGTGGGTCTGCATGGAGCACACTGGGACACTGTGTCAGCACTACACTACCTCCTCTACCACTTGAAGCTCTAATGTCATCCTTTCTAGCTATTTCTGCTACTTCCCAAGCTAAATTTGGATTTCTACTTGAGGGTGGCTCTTCCCTTTCGCTGGAAATGTGTGGGCCCTTCCTGACCCATCACCAGCCTCACAGGGTCTGCGTTGCCTCCTCTGGCATCTTTTTGCGTCTCTCTCCTGTGTATTTGAGGTCCTGGAGAAGATCCTCTAACCTCAACTATCCCTACCCTTCTGCTGCAACAGATCATTAGTTCGATTTTCTCAACAAACCTCGCCCCAAAAAATCGAACTCTTTGATCTCACAAGTGTGTCTCCAACTGACCTTCAAGCCTCCTCTTATACTTTTCATGTTGACGAATCAACGGCTAAGATTAAGTCCCTAATCAATGGCCAAGATTAGAACTGGCTTGATCCTCCTCACTTAGAACATTCTCACCCATATTATATCAATACACATTAATATTTTAATTTTCCTAAGTTTAGACTTAGGAACTCATTAAAAATATTGATTATTTTAATATCTCTTCATTCGGGTGGAATTTCTCCAAACGATTTCCGGGTCTTGGAGATCTCATGTGTCGTAGACTCTCCACCAATTTTCAAGGCTAGAGCACATCTGATGCTACCCAAAATCAACAGAGTTTAATCGAGATAGGTTCTACACACAACCTTACAGGGCGGAGTAGGCACCTTTGTTGGATTCTTAAGGTTGAGGTGTGATTTAGAAGAAAATATGAGGGAATCAGATTATACTAGAGTAGTTAAGAATTATGATACTAATCATCAAGTAGAAAACATTGATATTGTAACTAAGTCGGAAGTAGAGTGTATTTTGCAACAAATTTTGTTTTACCTCTTAAAATAATCCAGAATCAATGAATAACATATGAAAAATAGTGAATACAAAGATACAAAGGTAAATGCACTTCGCCATCATGAGTGACACGATAATCCTGTAATTGTTGCAACTATATTTCTGAAGTTTGATCAAATGAGGCCCTGTGAGTTGCTTTACGTTAATGAGTCTTTCTTCTCAAAAAAGTTCCAACCCACAATGCTTCAAAATTTGAAGTATATATAGGTGAATATTTACAAAATATCTTGAGTAAAAAAAAATCTAATAACTAACCCCATTTGTTTTTCATTCTTACATATAATAGGAATTCGAAATCATCACTAAAGTGACCGAATTTCTCTTCAAAATATCAAAGGAAAGATTCAATGAACCTAAAACTAAATGCCGAAAAAATAGGGGTTGCATTTATTAAACAAAAACTATTTTAAAACACTAGATAGATGATACTTAATGCTAATACATTCACCTAATACATCCTATTACATGCCTTCATCTCTCAACTGCTTCAGATTCCACCTTTTCTTTCAAAAAATTTGAAATCTTGACAATGACTAGGCTGACTGTCATGTCATTTTTTTCCTATAAAAGTGTAAATGGGTTTCCAATTTACCCTCATAACTTTCAAACTGTATGACCTGTGTAAGGCGTGAAGGAGGTTATTGTGTATGAATATGTTTTTGAGATAAACCTCCTTTCGTTTGTAAACATTCTTATACAGTTCTTCATAATATGCTCTACAAAAAGATGACTAAAACAGACAATTGTGCAGTTAGAACAATAGGTTGTGAAGATGTGAATGGATCTCTCACTCTGTAATACCTGTGTAAAATATGAAGTAGGTTATTTTACTTTGGCATCTTAGGAACAAAACCTCCTCCAGTTTCCAAAAATTCAGCTCTGGTGGTCAACAAAATAGTTTTCAAAATGATGAACAAACAGAGAAAGGTCTGACATTTTTGCGCAGTCAAAGTGCAGTCAAGTGCCAAATTTGTTTTTTTGAAGAGGCATGTTGATCACTACTGCAGATCCATGGATGGAAGGAGGTGTGGTTTTTCTTATGTAGCTCTAAAACACATTTCTAAACTGATAAAATTGCAAAAAACACCATTCATGCTTTGCATAGTCAAAATGCAGTCACGGTCAAAATTGTATGTTAACTACCTTCAAGGCACCAAATTTTGCCGCAGCTGGTAGTTTTTCCTTCACAACATCCTTATGACACCAAGTTAGATTCAAAAAACATCAAAAACCCTTATCATTTTATGTGAAAAATCCATATTGCAATTCTCAAGGCAAGGTATTTCAAGTGGTTGCCTCAAAATTGCAAATGTGGTTAAAAACCAATTAGCAGCTACCTTAGCCAAAATTTCAAGGTCACTTCCTCTCCCTCCAGTGTTTGCTCGATTGATCTTTCTCATTTGCTTCCTGGTCTTCTTGAGTTTTTTCTTCATCACTCTTATCCTTGCTTTAAGACTCATATTTCTAGCATAGTAATGCCTTGTTAGGTTTCTGTGGAGGTTAATGTCTATGTTGGTCTTGTGTAGTAGCCTCTCTAAATGGTCATTCACTCTTTCCAGCCAGTACTCTTTATCCTCTTCAAGGTCTTCCCACATATTGTTTTCAATGGCAAGTTGTGCTTGAGCTAAAGGCATGTCCTTAGTGCTTAGTTCTTTCCTAGTCATTGCTATGGTCCTTGGTCTCTGAGGCTTTGTTTCAGGGACATCAGCCACTTCTAGATCAATCCCATGTTTCCCTTTGTCTTTAGTAGCAAGTGATGGTAATTTGGGCATTGTTTCATGTTCTTTTTGTCTTTGTGCCTCCCTAACTATGTGTTGTAATTCCCTGTTTTCATTTTGTAGAAAGGCAATGGTGTAATGAGCCTTGCCTAAACTTCCCTGTAAATCAGCAATCCTAAGGTCTCTTTCATCTTGTTTGCTGGACTGCCCTTCTTCAAATTAAACTTCTTGACCTTCATCCCCAATCTCTTGATCTTCATACTGTTGTGTCAAAGTTCTTGCAGAAGAAATGATATCTTGCTTAGGAATGACTTCTTTTGCCACTTCCATGGTGGTGCCTCTTCTTCTTGATCTTTGTGGAACCTTGATCTTCTCAAAAATTGTAGCTCGTTTTTCCCTTTGGAGTTCACTTTCTTTCCTCTTGTTGGCCTGTGATCTAGTGGTTATCATTTGTCCTGTAGGCTCTTCAACTAAATCATCTTTCTTTGGTTTGTCCTGAGATGCCACATGTGTGGGGTTTTTCTCTTAAATCTTTGACATGTCAATTTGGTTTCTAAAATTTGATTTTTCCAAGTCCTCCCAAGTGCTACCTCTATTTTCTAGCTCCTTCAAAACTAGCAGCTTGATGAAGGCAAAATGAAACAAGCTGGCACCATGCTTCCCTCCTCTTGTTTTCACCTTTTCTGTCATCTTACCCAAACTTTTGAACAAATAGAAAGGCATATTAAGGCTCTTTCTCCTAGTGAAATGCATAAGCAGCCTAATATGGTATTGATAGATCCTACTGAATCTGCCCTCATAGGTAAAGTACTTTTGAATTGCCTTTAGAAGCCTGTCATAACGGTTCAAGAGGTAGTTTCTTGGGAAAAACCTTCCATAATTACTTATGTGTTGAGGTTTTGTACAAAGTTGGGTCAAGCTCCATGTTTTTAAACCAACAATCTATTTTCAATGGGATATCATTAGCCAAAGCAATAGTCTCTTCTAACACTTCAAACTCTATGTTTCCCACCTTTACCATGTTGCCTTTGAGGTTATGTTAAAACTGTTCTACCACTTGGGAAGAAAAACCATGAACCTGACATTTCTTGCAAAACTCTGTATACCCTACATGTTCAAAGACTGACCAAATGGATGGGTCACTTGTCAACATTTATCTGCTTCTAGGTTCCACTCTGATTGGTTTTGTTGTTATTCTTTTCTTTCTTTCTGAAGTAGACATCTTACTTGTTGGGCTTTGTCACTGTTTTGAATCCTGAGGTGGAAGATATGACCAATCTTGAGAATACACTCATTAATCAACTAAGGAATTGTAAGATAAGGCATAATGAACAAAAATGAGGGTAGCAAAGTTTAAATAGGGGCAGGTTTGGCATGACTTGTTTAAGACAAGTTTGATTGATTATCAATGGCTCAATAGTTTTTAGCAAAGATGATAATGCAAACAGGGGTTATACAAAAGTAAGGGCAACTAAACTCTTCTTTACCTTAAAGAAGAGATTTGTGAAAATAAAAGGGCATACCAGACATTTAGGAGAATGTAAGAAGGTTTGGTCATGCACGAGCAGAATAAAAAAGGAAATAAGAGTGAAAATTTGAATTTCTCAGATGCTCTGTCTTTGCGCAGTCATATTCAAAATTTTTGATGGTTTTCATATAAGAAGGGTGTTCTGGTAAAAACTAAAACATGGGTTTTGAATGGACAAACTTGTTGATGGTGAGGTGTTCAAAGAACTTGGAAAAAAATCGTCGAGGAGGTGCCAAGATGTCGGGGAAACTTTACGCAATCTTTGCGCAGTGAAGGTTTGTGCAGTCAACAACGATGAGGGCTTAAAGCTGTGAAAATCATTCTCGCTTTCTTTGTTGTGATGCGCTGCTTGATTTCTCCTTTGGGAAATAAGGGATGTCAAGTGAATTTGGGAGAGGAAATGAGGGGGGAAAGTATGTAAGAGTGATTTGATGGGTGATAATGATGGGAGATGGAATGAGTGAATAGGATGAGTAAAGTGAAAGGGGAGGGAAAGCTATGATGAGGGGATAGTACAAAAAAAAGGTTGTAAGCCAAATTATTACAATATATACAATCCAATTAATCATAAACATGATCAATTGCCTTAAGGCGCACTTAGACTAGCATGCCTTTTCATTTATTTCCCAAGTCAATAAATCACGATTAAAGATTGTGATTATTGCTAATTTTTATCTAAGGGCTTAATCATGATTACAGAATGCAATCAGCCTGTTTTATTCATATTAGTCTTCTTTTCAAAGTGGCATTTAAAACAAGTTGCACACTTATTTCTTTAAAAAAAATGAAATTGGAAGACTACTTTGATGGTATTTTTTATTTTATTTTTGGTGGCACTTAGACTTGCTTACCTAGGGGGACAATTTTTTTATATATGTTTTTCTTATTCTTCTTCTTCTTCTTTTTATGCCTCTTTATTTTTCATTTTTTCTTTCTTTGTACTATTTTTTATGTCCCCTACAATATTTTTCTTTTCTTAGACAACTTCTATTTTTTCTTTTTTTCTTTATATATATATTTGGAAATATATTTCAAACATGAAACATTATTTACATTGTTAAACCTAGAAATCATCAGCTGAAAATACACTTATATGAAATATGGGACCCTAACACATCCTAGTTGATTGGATGTTACATAAAGACATAATTTCATTATTTAGCCAAAAATCCTTATAACTATATTTTTTTGCATCAACTCTTGTCATGGTTCAATATATTTAAATGTTACATAAGTATTAATATTATTCTCATGATACAAAATATAATTCCAAAAGAGTATTAAGAAAGTAATGAGAATAGTAGGGGAAACTAAGGGAGATGGGCTTTGTGGCATAGAAAGGTGATCTCTGACCTGGTGGAGAGATGTTTGGCAAAGGTTTTGTTGAATGGAGATGTGAGCTTGTTTCTCATGCTAATCATTTTTGCATGTTAGAATTTAATGTTCCACCATAGGATCCATGTTTGAATTTATTTTCTAAGCTCATATTCTTCCTTATTTTGGTCTTGGGGTTCTATCCATTCAGAGGTTTGCTAGTTTTGGACAATTGTTGGGTGCTTTTCAAATACAACTGAGTGGGTTTTTATGGCCTGGATCTATTAGGAGGTCCATCGATAGGGCATTATATTAAATGAGGAAGTTGTTCATTACATAGATTATTGTCCAAACCCTCTTTAAATTTTTCATCACTAGTTTGATTATTCCATCTAGAACATTATCTTCATTTCCAAATAACCACCTAACAAGGACATCATTTAACTAGGACTCTGTAATCCAATCCATCGATTGATATATTTGCAAATGTGCTCTCTTCTCAAGGTGGTGAAGGAAGCCTAGGTTGTTCTTAAGCAAAGCCTCCACATGTAAATAGATCTATACAAATGCCCCAAGTCTAGCTAAAGAGTACCCATATTTCCACTTAGACCTCACATGCCAAAGAGGCTATGAGAAATAAGGTTTGGCAACTGACACATCCGGTTGGGCAAAGAGGTGGTGTATTTGGTCCAAAATAGAAAAGGTGAAAATGATTGTTGGGGTGGATGTGTCATTGGACCAAGTTCTAAACTTCCTTGACAAAGAAATGGTGCCAGGGTAGTTATGCAAAAAATTTGTTTTCCCCAAGTCGCTTAAAAATTAGCTCAAAACTAATTGGTACACGTGCATAGGATATATCCCAGTTTTCCATGTCCTATCCATAGAATGGATATGCTTCATTTTGAATTCTCTTGTAGATGTGAAAAAAGTTATGAGTATTAATTGGTGCTCAAGACCTTATGGTCTTCTCGTGCAAACGTGGAGTGTGGATTTCAATTTGGTGAAGAATTTTTCTTCTATTTTAAAGGTATGGTCAATTTTCTTAGGTTTACCTGTAGCATTTTGGCAAAAGGATATGTTGGAATCCATATGAAACAAAATCGGTACCTTTTTAAGTCTAGAACCAAACTGGGAATTCAAAATATGTTGACATTAGGCATGGATTCATGTTGAAGTGGACATTCATGACGGCCTTTTGGAGGAAATCAAATTGGTATTGGGAGAAAAGTCTTGGCTTCAGAAAAAATATAATGGAATTTGTCATTTATATGGTATGCATGTCATAAGGTTGGCCATACACAAATTCATTCTTCTATAGCCCTTGATCTAAGCCGACGCCCAAAGAAAATTTGGGCCAGGAAAGAAAATAGGCCAAATTTGTAGTCTCCTAATGTAAGGGAAAAGAAAAATGTCCAAGCTTTAGTGGTTATGGAAGGGTTCAAGGATCCACAAGCCAACATTATCAACCCACTCATCCAAAGCTCAATTCCTTGTTCAAAAGGCACAAAGGTGGTAGATCTAGGTAAGTCATTCCCTAACCCCAACCCCATTTTTTTCTTTTTATGTGGATAGTGAATGATAAAGTATGTAGGTTGGTGGAGCATGATTTTCCATCTTAGGTTGGTTTTGCTGAAGTGGATCCCTTAATGGACCTCCTCTTTCTCCTAAAAGGATTGAGAAGCAATCTGAGTCAAACTCTTATTCTATACCCTTTTCATAAATCCTGCAGACAAAGCCTGTAACAACTCCTCGTCAAATGCTTCTAGATCTGAAGGTGATGCGTTGGGGGATTGTCGGAAGAACGCAATTAGTATTGTTCAGTCCTAAAAAGGGTATAATCTTAGGTCCAAAGTTAGATTTAAAGAAGCATCATTTTTTTAGGGTGGTCTTGCGATGGGTTCCCCTTTGGTTTCCTTTGTGACAAGAAAATATCACCTAATCAAAGCATAGCATAAGGCTTTGTTTGATATTAAGAAAGGTAAACAAGATACGATCATAAGGCCCCTTAGAGCAAGAAAAGTCTTGAGAAAGGCTTCCCATTAAGTGTCATTATGTTAATGCATTTCGGGGTTGGGGGCACTCGAAAAGTCATTGCGCTTAAAAGGTTGGTCAAAAGCTTTAATCTTCACATTGTCCTAATAAGAGAAACTATGGTTGCATATTCAAAAGCTTGAGAAGATTTTAAACATTGGTTAAAAGGGTGGTCTTTCTATGCATGCAATGCGAAAGTTCATTTGGGGCGAGGGGGTGTGTGTTGCTCTTAGCTTGGAATCCTTCTCTTCAAGTTGTTTTGATGACATCTCATGATTATGTTATTTCGATAGACTTGGTTGTGAAGGAGTTGGACATCCCTCTAAAGGTGATCAATGTATACAGGTCATATGTTGACCAAAACCTTTCTAGGATGATATAGTGGAGTCAAGTTTGTTAGAACACCATCATACACTCCTTGGTGGAGACTATAATTTTACCTTATATTTACACGAGGGTTGGAGAAACCATCCTTATCAAGATGCCATGTGTGTTTTCTTTATTTCCTATTTTGAATCTCACAAATTGGTGGACATGGAACATATGAAGATGGTCCCTACGTGGAATTTCTGAAGCAATGAAGATGTTATCTCCAAAATATTAGACAATTTTTTGTTTTTAAACATTGTTTAATGGCCCTTTCCTTGTGAAGTCCTGGTTAAAGCGAGGGGTCTATGTAATCATATCCCTATCCTCGTCAAAATAGAGCTTGAAGAAATTAAACCCAAGTCTTCGTTAAAATTCCACCTTGTCTGGCTACTTGAGGATGATTATAAAAAAATAATTGAAAATTTGTGGGAGCATCTCCATCCTCAACTCGACTCCTCTTATATGCTCCAATTTGTAGACAACATTGCTTGGGTTAATAACATTATTATGAAATGGTATGCCTCTTTAATAAAAAAGTCTCAAGCTTAGCTCAAGGACATTGAGTCCAAAATTAAAAGTATTTTTGAAGACAACTATTCTTGCACTTTTCGGAGGAGAGTTCACCACCTAAGATCCTTGGAAACCAAAAGGCAAGTCATGTTGGATAAATAAGAAATTGTGTGGAGAATTAAGAGCATAGAAATGTGGATATATCAAGGGGATAACAACACCAATCTTTTCCATCATTATACTAGATACTGCAAAAATCTCATTACAATTTGGGAAATTAAAATGCAAAGCGGAATTCGTTCAATCTTTTAAAGAAAAAGCCAAAGTCAGGGTTCAACATTTCAGCTCTCATTTTAGAGAACAATCAAGATACCTTATCTAAGAGATATTTCAAGCCCTTAACAAAATATATAGATCATTCTTAGAGGAAAGGAGCAAGTGATGGAAGCATAAATTGCAGGGGGTGAAATACACACCATGTCCTCTTTAAGTAAGAGAAAGAGCATAGGCCCAAATGGGTTGATGGTTGAATTCTATGTTGGTTTCAATGATTTGATGAGGAGCTCTTAACTCTAGTTCCATTGTCTTAATCCCCACAAAGCAAGATGTAGTTTCTTTTGATGTTTTTCATTCAATTTCGTGTTGTAACATTATTTAAAGGTCGTATCTAAGTTGATTGCTCATAGGTTAAATCCCATTCTTGGTGAATTGGTTTTAGAAGAGCAATTTAGGTTTTGCCAATATAGGAAAAGCCATGACATAGAGGCTTTAGCTAAGGAGGATATTCATTCAATAAAAAAAAAAAAAGATTCCTAGAGTGGTTCTAAAATTGGATATGTCAAAAGCATATGATATAATCAACTAGACTTTTCTGAGGACAATTCGCCTTCGGTTATGGATGAATCTTAACTCAGTAAACTAGATAATGGGACATGTGTAGTATGTGTCATTCACAGTTTTAATCAATGGTGTGCCTTCCAACTTCTTTCGAGCATTCAAGGGATTTATACAAGAATTCCCCTTTTATTGTTTCCCATTCCTATTAGTGTTTGAAGTTTTGAGCAAGCTCATGGCTAATGCAAGGGAAACAAGGGAGTTGTAAGGGATAAAAGTATCATCAAGTGAATTCATTTCTCATCTTCTTTTTGTAGATGATGTGTTGATCTTGGTAGTTAGTTCAAGGCAAAATTCTTGAGCTCTTAAACATATAATTGAAAATTATTGTAAAACCACAAGAATGGTAATTAAGTCTATCAATCCTATCTTCTACATAACATGCATTCCAAAGCATTATCGTGTCAGATGGATACTCTTCTCTTGTTTCGTTGTCAAGAGTTTGACCCAAGTTTCAAGTATTTATCTTTTGTTTTTCTTTAAACATAATGACTAAATAATTGTAGATTAGCTTTGGCTTTATAAGAAAATCGAAGCTTGTACCTCAATTTGGGTAAAATATTTATGTCTAGAGGTGAGCACTTGCTTCTCAAGTCAGTGTTAGAAAGTATATTAGTTTTTTAGACCTCAATCACATGTTCCCTAAAGGCATTCTTACAAAAATAAGAAAGCTCAATTTCCATTTTCTTTGGCTGCGTAATAGATCCTCTGAAGGTAGCCACCCAGTGAAATGGTCAACAAAAGCTTTACCAAAAAATTATTGGGATGGTGCTTGAAAAATACCTCCTTGTTCAATGAATCTCTTGCTACAAGGAGCCTATGGAGACTCACCTACAATTTTCTCTTATGGGGAAGGATCGTCAGGTTGAAGTATTTGGATGTTCAATCAATGGAGTGGCATAGGAACCCTAGGAAATCTAAGAAAAGCTCAATTGTCTGGAAGGAACTTGTGTTTGCTTTCTTCTTGTAGGAAATTGGACTATATGGAAAGTGGGAAACGAACAAAAAGTAAGGCCTAGGGAAGACCCCACGGTGGGTGTTGTGGAAGAATTTTTCCCATCAAAAGGACTATCCACGCATCTTCATGATTCTCGTGTTTTCTTCCCGACAGATGCAAATGTGCAAAATTCTCAAAACAAGGGAAGGACTAGGAGGATCAATGAATCCAATATGGTTTTAGAAGGTGACTTAACTATCGAATGGCACAACTTTGTGGGCATGTTATGTTGTACTTTCATGAGGCTCTCCAATGAGTATGAATGCTCTCAGTTGGTTTAAAAATCCTAGCACTGGTAATTACACAACCAATATAGGATATAATGCTCAAATTGAGTACTAATTTAAAGGTGATAAGCAATGATGGTGGGAAGTGCTATGGAATATTCATGCACCTCTTAAGCGCAAAATTGTGTTATAGCTAGCCTTAAATAGTAAGTTGTTAACATGGGATAATGGTTTAAAAAGAGGTTGGAATGGACCCTACAAACGTGGACTTTATAAACTTAATGTCGAATCCGTCTCACTTATTTATCTCTTCGTCCTTATGTAGGCTAGGTTTGGTCTCAAGTGGCTCACAATCTCAAGTATAAGGTCATGCTAGAAATAGAGCTTGGCATAATGCTTTCACGAATGGCTCTAGGATGTAGAGGTCAAACAACTTGGGGCACTTCCTAGTGTGTTTATATATAGTTTATGGCAAGCTCGTAATTCAAGCATTTTCCCGGATAAGGAAATTCCTTTTGAAGTGATAGCAAGTTTGATAATGACGTTGTTAAGAGAATATATGATGGAGTCACAAATAAAAATTACTAGATCCCTCATCATGCTTTTGTTTAACTATGTTATCCCATGGGGATTCTTTGATGATGCTAGTCAAGGGGATATGCCAGTATGTGGTGCTGGAGCTATTCTTTACTTACAATTTGAATCACTTCTTCCACATTAGATACTCTTGGTATAGGCATAATATGAAGGTAGAATTTTTTGTGCTTTAGTCTCTTATTTCCTTTGCTTTGAAGAAAGGAGTATCAAAATTACAAATACTTGGGGACTCGACGACAGTAATTGATTAGGATTTGAATAAAATTGTGGTGAAGTTTGTCTTGATCCCTTCCTGCAAGATATCAAAAGTTTCCTCAGATCTTTTGATTGGACGCCATTCTCTCATGAACTCAATCAAAATGCAGATGAGCTATCTAAGGAAGCTTTGACACTGCGACCTAGCTCCTTCGGCTCCTACAAATTTATGGATGTTTAGGAAATAGAAGAGATGGAGTTACATTGTATCTGTTTCATCCATGTTTCTATTTTCAACAGTTGCAAATAAAGTTATCTATAGGAGTTTCTTTTCTTGATATCTTTGTAAAGTTTTTGTGAAATCAGAAGTTATGTTTTGGTATGGAAGGAGTGATGGTCTAAGCACCGATAGGACAATGTCACATACCAAGATTGAGACAAAACTTGTTTTTTTGAATAATAGTCAAAGATCTCAGTCAAATCTCCTCTCTTTTACGAGTCCTTTAAAAGACTGAAACATATATATTCACATTCATGAATAAAATGAATTTTTAATGAGAATATCAAAATACAAATATTGATTTTATTCACATTTTATCAACCCAATTTTAAAATAGCATTTAACACAAATATTACAAATCAAAATACATATCTCATCTATATTCATACTTTATTATTATATAATTTAAATTAACATCCAAAACAAATAATACATCAACATCATTTACTAAATATTACTAAATATTGCATATCAAAATACATATATCACCTTTGTTCATACTCTTATTATATACTTTAAATTGATATCCAAAACAAACAATACATCAACATCAATATCTTAAAGAAAGGTTTATCATATTCACATTCATGAATAAAATGAATTTTTAATGAGAATATCAAAATACAAATATTGATTTTATTCACATTTTATCAACCCAATTTTAAAATAGCATTTAACACAAATATTACAAATCAAAATACATATCTCATCTATATTCATACTTTATTATTATATAATTTAAATTAACATCCAAAACAAATAATACATCAACATCATTTACTAAATATTACTAAATATTGCATATCAAAATACATATATCACCTTTGTTCATACTCTTATTATATACTTTAAATTGATATCCAAAACAAACAATACATCAACATCAATATCTTAAAGAAAGGTTTATCCTTCCAGAGTCATCTCCGCCTAGAATAAATAACACCTATATCACCTCACTTAAATCCTCAACTCATACTTGATAATTGCACTCATTATTCATCACAAATGCGCACGACCTGCTTTCCAATGTTTTTACCTTCAAATAAACCAACAAACGCAGCTGGTGCATTCTCCAAGCCATCAGCAATATCTTCAACATATACTATTTTTCTTTCTTTTATGAAGCCTCTCACCTTCTCCACAAACTGAGGGTACCTCTCCCAATAATCATTTATGATGAAACCTCGTATATTTATGCGCTTGCTTATCACACGACTTATGTTTCTTATGCCTCGGCCTTCCTCCCGATTATATTCTGATATCATCCCACAAGCAGCAATACGGCCATGGTGATTCATATTTTCAAGAACTGCTTCAAGCATCTCACCCCCCACATTTTCAAAATAGATATCAATCCCGTTCGGAAAGTACCTGGGAAAAAGTGAAACAAATATTTATCAATGTTCCCATTAGTGTATGAAATCTAAAACTGAGATCTTGTTTGGAAATCTCCTTATCAGACAGTCAATCTCAATCGGTTTGAATACATACGAAAATAAAAATGCAGGTATGCTATATCAACGGAAATAATGACAATCTCTGGTGAGCAAGAGTCATCCAATACGCCCATTATATTTAATTGAAAATGATTGACCAGTTTGCCTCACAAACCATTAGAAAAAATAGATCGTTGCACAATGCATGGTTGTCATTGCTTTTGATTTTGATTGCGAGTTTTGATTTTGGAAACGAAGTTTAACCATTTAATAAATGACAATGACTTTAGAGACATAATAAAACTTAATAGTGCGCCAGTGGTAAAAGGTTCAACCGTTTGCAATGTCATAACAAAATATATATACATATCAAATTTGATAACTCTAATACGACAAGTGTGTACAAACGAGTGTTATAGAAATTGGTCAAATCAAACCCTTAGTTGGTCAACATGACTAATTTAGTGCCTTTGGGAGGTGAATCCACCTTCAAACCAGTTGGTTCAGTATGGAACCAGTATAGCTGATCAGTTCCATTCCAAACTGGTCACCTACAGATGAGCGCAAGTTTTCTAAGAAAAGTACAAAAAAATTATAAACCAACAAAAAAACACTTCCCCTCCAAACCCTAAAACAATATTCCATAACAACCCTCACCCCACCAACGCGCTCTCCATTCCCCTCCAAACCCTCAAACAATCTTATTTTTCAATATTTTATGGTCTACCATCATTGGAATCCAGTTATTAGATCTAGGAATATGCTTATCATAGTTTGCCCCATTTGGGGTTGGAAACTCTGTTGGTGTTGAGCATGTTAGCATTGTTGAGTAGCAAGTGCATTAACAAAGACACGTTGTTCTAGCATATGATATGCCAGGGGCTGGGCAACACTTGAGTCCTGAGAGTATCTGGAATCACTAGTGATCTTGCAAGGAGCTATAGGTCACAGCAAATGCTTGAACAGAAAAAATTGCAACTAAAAATAGTTATCCACGAGATGCACATGTGGATGAGGAAGATTGGAAAAATATTGTACGTAGGACCATTATGTTGGTTTAATTAACTAATGGATATATACTACCGATTTAGCACATCTCTAAGTTTAGGTAGTGGATTTACAGGTTTCAGAAGAAACTTGATCATCCACCTATATATGTGTATTGTACTCTAACATTATTACTCTCCAGCACTTGTATACCTCTATATATACACAATACAGTGAAGAGTGTACCAAATGCATACATTGTCTATCGATTATAAGTGGTGCACCCAAATAGTGCAAACCAAACTTGGGAAAATTTCACGCCCATGAACAATCATGACTATACATGGACATATATAGCAATTTAATTTAAATTCAAATGCACATATATACCATTTTAAATTCAAATGTTGATCATCTTGCCAGGTAAGTTTCTTACATTGCTGTAGATGATATAGTAATTTTCACAATTTAATAGCTAATATCTCATGTATTTTCTTAGGTACATTATCTCATTTTTATTATTATTTGAAAACAAAAGTAAATGCCTAGTCCTACAAACACTGAACATTTCTAGCTTCCCCAGTAAAAGAAAAATTTTGGAGTGAAAGCAAGAAAGCAAGTCGGTTGTCTAACCGATATCAATCTCTGTCAAAGAAACAGAAAAGTTAGCCACCCCTTTCGATTAACTTATAAGTATGGAAATTCAACAATAAGGAGAATCACTTTGAGAATGTATGACCTCTTAAGGGTAGCATGCAAGTCTGATTCCTCCTTGTAATTGAATGCATCATCAAAACCTAGTCTATTTTTCAGCACCTCCACCTGTATAACAACAACATATGTGGTGTTAGTATAATGTGCATAATAGCATATCAGGTTTGAATTTGCCTTATGTAACATGTTAAATACTTAGCCAACACAATGTAAATCTAATCTTATAGACTTATAATTTAGTTTACTACTCAATAATGTCTACTTGGTCATGGACATTTCAACTTGTGATTCCTTGTGCCACAATAACTAATGGTGTTAAAATTCCTGGTGTAACATATACGTGTGACCATTTCCCATTCATATCCCAATAATTATTTACTTGTAAGCATGGCAAAAGTCATAGTTTATTTCATTTAATATATACTAGGCTTAAGCTTAAGGTCAACCTAATCAAACTTGATATGCAGGCTAAATACCTTCTTAGGATGTGTGCCCTTGTTATGTGGATCCATGACCCCTATTGAAAAGACACCACTTGAGTTATATAAATACACAACTCAAATACTCATTTTGTATGATCTCATCTTAGTGATCTTGATCTCTTATAAAGTGTTTTATGCCTAAGGGCACCAAAATCATTGGCTCATTCTTTTATGAGTACTTGTGCATTTCTTCTATAACATACTTCTACTTGGGCATGATTCTTTCTCTCTCTAGTGCACTAGGGTTATCTTTCTCTAGCACACATGTGATTGAATTACTACAAAATTTGGTTCTGTTTTTTTATTTCATTTAATTCACTACTTTCATTCATGAATCTCAACATAGTATCAAAGCAGTTGTGAACCTTAATCACTCAATTATTCTGGTTGATCAAAAAAATATTGGCTAGTGGCATCTTTGATATAGTGCAGAACTAGGTTTTTCTTAGATCATTGCTTCTAAGGGTTCTCTAGGAGTTCCGCATATATAATCCTGATTTATGAATGCACCTTCATTCTAGGGTGTTCTTTGCACTTTTCACCCTTCTTTAAGGCCAACCCCTTCATTCTTAGGGTTACTTGGGATTTTGTACCATTTAGATCTATGAAGGAAAATTTATGAAGTCTTCATCCGATGGAGCCTTCGTCCTATTGTTATTGAGCCTATGAATTCAAAGTGGTTGTTTCCCAATCAAAATGAAGTTATCATTGTGGTATTTCAAAGAAAAGGTCTATGGATGTACTTACGAAGGTTGCTTCTTGCAGAAAATAATGATAGCTTATGGCCTCATATGTTTGATGTGCCAAGTTGATGTAATGTGAATGAATCTTGTAATGAAGTTTACCACGAATGCATATGGTTTAATTACGGATATTTGGAAATAATAAAATATCAATAATTGCGTCCAGCATGGAATGATGTGACCATTAAATTTTGAACAATGTAAGGACACAAAACTTGGTGAGAATTAGTAAAACGTCACCTTTTCTTTGCTTCCAGCACTCCCAACAACATAACACCCATGCGTCTTTGCAAACTGCCCAACAAGCTGTCCAACTGCGCCAGAAGCTGCGGAGATAAAAACCTTTTCCCCTACTTTAGGGGAGGTCAAGTCATAAAAACCAACATACGCCGTGAGACCAGGCATTCCTGCAACATGTTCAGCATTAACAATGAAGAATATCAGTTGTTAATGGTCCAAATTATCTGAAAATGTCACCAATTATATGAAGATATCAACCTTGAATAAGTACAAAGAATAAAATCAAAAGCAACTCTCATAGAAAACTAAAACAAGAGAACTATAGCTGATACAGTGCCTCATCTAGTTTTGAAGCTTATCGTCAGGTGTTCAGTGGGAATGTTTATAACTTGGATTATTGATTGAAAGCTAGTGGATAATTTAGATGAAGAATATTACAGCAAGCCAAGGAAACTTAGAAAAGACAAAATAAGGGCAGAAAAGAAGCATATTTAAGCTAATAACAAAAGTGAGTAGTTGGGATTTCAACAGCCACGTGAACAGAACAATGACAAAAGAGAGCCAAGAACCTACAGACATGTTTCACTTCACCACTTCTGCTATATATAGACAATAATGTTAACCATTCAATTAGATATCATGACCCATTTCACTTCACAACTTCTGTTATATATAAACAATAATGTAAATCATTCAATTGGATATCATGACTCGAATAGTGTTATAGAACCTTTTTTAAAAGATATTTTTGCAGCAAACCATTGATGAACACGTTGCCCAAGACAAGTTCCAAGAATTCAAAGCACTTGTGGAAATTTACACAAGTGGAAAGATTAAATTGCTCCAGTTTGAGAATGAAGGGGAGTATACCCTCTAAGGATTTTGATTCCTTTTGTTGGGATGTGGGAATCGAGAAGGAGTCGACTATACCTTACAACCCAAGGTAGAGTCTTGAATGGGCTTGCAGAGAGAAAAAACGGGTTCATCATAGAGGCAAAGAAAGCAATGATCCATCATCATCCAGATCTTCCCATGTGTTTTTGGGCAGAGGTATTTAGTTTTGATGCTCACATTCTAAACAGGTGTCTTCACAGTGTGTTGAAGAACAAAACTCCAATGGAAGCCTTCACTAGAGAGAAACTCAATGTTTCTTATATTCAGGTGTTTAGAAGTATGTCGCATGAGTACACTTCTATCAACGTAGTTACATCTCTTGTATCTTATTTCAGTTGGTTCTTATAACAAATGGATGTAAAAACTGCATTTCTAAATGGGATGATAGAGGAGGAAGTGTAAATCAATTAGCCCAGAGGGTTTGAGGTGCATGGGTGGGATACCCATGTATGCAGTTGAAAAAGACCCTAAGTAGGTTGAAGTGGGCACTACATGCTTGGTACTCATGATTGACAAGTACTTGTTGAATTTAAGCTTCATCAAAACCTAAGTAACAGGACACATTCCCCAAAGGTGCCATGTCCGTATCCTATCTGTCAGACACTAACACACGAGGACAAATGTCGAACATGTTCCCTAGACATGCCCTAACTGTGACACTAAGAAAACATTTTTCATTGTTATTTTCTCACTTTCAGCTGTATAAATAGAGCTCTTACTATCTCTCATTGTGCAAGTGAAGGGTTAAAATAAGATTTCAAGGATTCCAAGTGTTTTGTTAATGTTCCATTTTTTGAAAAATTGTTTGTCTATGTTTGCATTATAATTTGTAATTATTTTAATATTATAATTTTTCTGAATATGTTATTTATTTTCTTTGTATATATATTTTCAGGGTCAACATATCCCACGTATCTTAGACACTCATACTTCCATGTCATCAGTGTCTTTCTGTCATGTGACTTAGATCAAAACTACTACAAATCCCAACCTTTATTACTTGTTTCATAATCTGATATGCTTGTTTTGGTCTTATAGGTAGATGATTAAATCCTTACAGCTAGTAGTGAGAAGCTCAAACCATGGTGCAAGGAGAGGTTGACTTTCGAATTTCAGATGAAGGACATAGGCCTTATTCACAATTTTCTGGGTCTGGAGATGTGGCAGGGTGCAAGAGAAGTCTTCCTTTGGCAACGGAAGCACACGGTGGATATTTTGAAGTGGTTTCAAATGGTACTAAATCTAAAGAGGCCTGCTGATTTGATTCAGATTTGCTGGATCCTTCAATGTATTGGTAGATGATTGGGTTCCTTGTGAACTTGGTGAATACCTGACATAATATTTGCTTTGCAATGAACACATTTTCAGTTCATGGTTGCATTGAGGCAAATTTATTGGCCAACTGGAAGCAAGTCCTCAAATGCTGACAGGACACAGTAGAGATCTGGTATTGCATGGTTTTGTGGATTCAGACTCGACAGCTGATGTCAGTGCTAGGAAGATCAATTTAGGTTTTTATTTCAGCTTGGGGAGAGGTATGATATCCTGGTTCGACAGGAAGAAAGTGAGAGTGGCATTCGAGTTCATTAGAGGCAAAGTATATGGTAACTTCTACTAGTTACAAGGATATATGGCTCCTCAAGTTGATAACTTGATACCAGAAGTGACTGATCAGAGTTTGGAGACTACAGTTATGTACCATGACAATCAAAGTTGCATCAAGCTCTTCGAGAATCCAATGTTTCATGATTGCTCCAAACAGATAGATATCAGGTACAGTTTTCATGGAGATACGAGTTTAGAATGGAGCAATGGTCTTTGAGTATGTTCCTTCATAGTTTTAGCTTGCAGAAATGTTGATCTCGCAAAGGGGAAATTTAAGATATTAAGGAAGAGATTTGGTCTAGTGAAGAACAGCTTCCTTACAAAGAGTGTTAGTTTTCTTACCAATTGCTCCAAGCTGTTCTTCCCAGTAGAGGCACACTTCAATAGATCCAAAGCAATCATAGTTTCTTGATACTCACACAGGCATAATGGAAGAGAGAGGTGCATGCACTAAAGGATATCTTGAAGACGCAGTATTTATGTAGGCATAGTGAGGTGTGTGAGAGCATTGTACATATAATTTTATGTAGGCACAATGAGTGCATGAGGGTACATGCATGCTGTATCTTCAGATGGCGAAGATCCCTATGTGAGGATGGTGCAGTGCATGTGGAAGGTTGACTATCTTTGGAGCACAAAGATCCCTAGGCGAGGTGGTGTATGAGTTCATGCACATAGTTCACTTCAAGGAGCACTCTATTCAAGATAGTTTTCCCTCAGGAATATCACATCCATGTCTACATTAAGTGTATTTCCGCTTCTCTCTTATTTTATAAAAAGGGACTTTGCTCATACCAGATCTGATTTATTTTACTTCAACAATTTGTTAAAGCCCCAGAAAATATTTATCTCAAATATTTCTGGATTTGCAGAAAAATAAACACTGGTATATTAACTTAAAGATGCAGCGGAAATAAAATGACGAGATCAATCAAAC
>APFE031622413.1:244811-273025 GCA_000404065.3 Pinus taeda
ACACATTCCCCAAAGGTGCCATGTCCGTATCCTATCTGTCAGACACTAACACACGAGGACAAATGTCGAACATGTTCCCTAGACATGCCCTAACTGTGACACTAAGAAAACATTTTTCATTGTTATTTTCTCACTTTCAGCTGTATAAATAGAGCTCTTACTATCTCTCATTGTGCAAGTGAAGGGTTAAAATAAGATTTCAAGGATTCCAAGTGTTTTTTTAATGTTCCATTTTCTGAAAAATTGTTTGTCTATGTTTGCAATAGTAATTTGTAATTATTTTAATATTATAATTTTTCTGAATATACTATTTATTTTCTTTGTATATATATTTTCAGGGTCAACATATCCTATGTATCTTAGATACTCATACTTCCATGTCCTCCGTGTCTTTCTGTCATGTGACTTAGATCAAAACTACTACAAATCCCAACCTTTATTACTTGTTTGATAATCTGATATGCTTGTTTTGGTCTTATAGGTAGATGATCCAATCCTTAGAGCTAGTAGTTAGAAGCTCATAGCATGGTGCAAGGAGTTGACTTTCGAATTTCAGATGAAGGACATAGGCCTTATTCACAATTTTCTGGGTCTGGAGATGTGGCAGGGTGCAAGAGAAGTCTTCCTTTGGCAACAGAAGCACACGGTGGATATTTTGAAGTGGTTTCAAATGGTACTAAATCTAAAGAGGCCTGCTGATTTGATTCAGATTTGCTGGATCCTTCAATGTATTGGTAGATGATTGGGTTTCTTGTGAACTTGGTGAATACCTGACCTAACATTTGCTTTGCAATGAACACATTTTCAGTTCATGGTTGCATTGAGGCAAATTTATTGGTCGACTGGAAGCATGTCCTCAAATGCTGACAGGACACAGTAGAGATCTGGTATTGCATGGTTTTGTGGATTCAGACTCGGCAGCTGATGTCAGTGCTAGGAAGATCACTTTAGGTATTTATTTCAGCTTGGAGAGAGGTATGATATCCTGGTTCAACAGGAAGCAAGTGAGAGTGGCATTCGAGTTCATTAGAGGCAAAGTATATGGTAACTTCTACTAGGTACAAGGATATATGGCTCCTCAAGTTGATACTAGAAGTGACCGATCAGATGTTGGAGACTACAGTTATGTACCATGAACAATCAAAGTTGCATCAAGCTCTTCGAGAATCCAATGTTTCATGATTGCTCCAAACAGATAGATATCAGGTACAGTTTTCATGGAGATAAGAATTTAGAATGGAGCAATGGTCTTTGAGTATGTTCCTTCATAGTTTTAGCTTGCAGAAATGTTGATCTCGCAAAGGGGAAGTTTAAGATATTAAGGAAGAGATTTGGTCTAGTGGAGAACAGCATCCTTACAAAGAGTGTTAGTTTTCTTACCAATTGCTCCAAGCTGTTTTTCCCAGTAGAGGCACACTTCAATAGATCCAAAGCAATCATAGTTTCTTGATACTCACACAGGCATAATGGAAGAGAGAGGTGCATGCAATAAAGGATATCTTGAAGACGCAGTATTTATGTAGGCATAGTGAGGTGTGTGAGAGCATTGTATATATAATTTTATGTAGGCACAATGAGTGCATGAGGGTACATGCATGCTGTATCTTCAGATGGCGAAGATACCTATGTGAGGATAGTGCAGTGCATGTGGAAGGTTGACTATCTTTGGAGCGATCCCTAGGCGAGTTGGTGTATGAGTTCATGCACGTAGTTCACTTCAATGAGCACTCTATTCAAGGTAGTTTTCCCTCGAGGAATATCACATCCATGTCTACATTAAGTGTATTTCCACTTCTTTCTTATTTTATAAAAAGGGACTTTGCTCATACCAGATCTGATTTATTTTACCTCAACAATTTGTTAAAGCCCCAGGAAATATTTATCTCAGATATTTCTGAATTTGCCAAAAAATAAACAAGGGTATATTAGCTTAAAGATGCAGCAGAAATAAAATGAAGAGATCAATCAAACCACGGCAGCTAATTTACACCCAACACAATCTTCCTTCATTAAATTTCTCAAGAAAATTCTAGGTTAGACTCACAAATAATAGAACGAAAAATACAGTTGCTAGGAACTTGGAAACTCAGCCCCGATGGGAAAATCGGCCTCAAGGAATTCAGCCTCTGAAAAATCGAACCACCTGAAGCAAACTGGCCCTAGAAAATTAACTTGTCTAACCAGAAAATGAGCCTCCCTTTCTCCCTATCTTGTACAGGCCCTGTGCACTAGAGTATTGGTCTCCCTTGATAATTCGACCTCCTCCACAATTTGGCCCTCTTCTTGAGCAACTTGGCCTCCCTCTTTCTTGAACTCAGCCTCCTTGAATTTCTAGGTGAAATTCCCTGATGCACTTCTCCTCACTTCTCTTCAATCTAATCGAACCTCTTGCTCTAGAGAAAATCGCTTCCTCCACAATTATGTGTGCTAACCTCTCCCTTAGGCTTATTTTATAATTTCAATAATCCAAAATCCCTAGCCCTAATCTCCTAAGTGATCAATGGATAGGATTAAATCCTAAGCCTCATTTGAGATCAACAGTTGATATTATATCTCAATAGTCCACAATAATTAATTAGATTAATTATTGTATTTTTCCTAAGTTAACCTTAGGAAAGAAATCATAATATCACTTACTCCACCAAGCAAGCACCTAAAGAGGCAACCAAATATCTTCTACATGCTAAGACACCAAACCTATGTAGAAGACCTTCCAAGGCTACAAAAACTTCAACAAGGTGGGCCACAATTGTTCATACTTGCTGTTCATATTTTTTGACTTACGTGTTTGTAGATCTAGCATTTAGATTTCATTATTTTCATAGGATCTCATCAGTGTTTGTATTCCTAGGTTAAATTTGTATTTTTTCCATAGATCAGCTTACCATGTCATGAAAATTTAACTTAATCAATGTTGATTTGGGGTAGTATCGGATGTGCTCTAACCATGAAATTTGTTGGAGAGGTCAGGGCACATGATATCTCCAATACCCAAAAAGGGTTTGGGCAAATTCTAAACAGATCAGGAGATATTAAAATAATTAATATTTTTAATGGAGTACTTAAGTTTAAAATATTAATGTATATTAGTATGAATCTGTGTTAAAATGGTCCAAAAGACATGAATCAAGCCAGATCTAATCTTAGTCGTCGATTAGGGACTTGATCTCGGCCGTTGAAATGTCAACAGGAAAAGTATAAGAGGAGGCTTGATGGTCACTTGGAGAGTAACAGTCATTCTATTCTCTAGAGTGGGGTTTGCTAAGAGAGATAGAATCAGTGATCGGAGAGCAGCGGAGGAGCATTGAGTATAGAGGAACAGAGAGGGCAGAGATTGTGCCAGGAGAGCAATGCAGCAGCTAAGGAGGGTGACGCAGATCCAGCAAGGGCTCACGCAGGGCCACGCAGATGCAGCCAAGTGCTGCGCAGAGCACCAGAGGGGCAAGCGTAGCTGACGCAGGGCCTCTTGGAGCTAACGCAGGCCAAGAAAGGTTGACGCAAGGCCAGCATGAGACAAAGAGGGGCTAACGCAGTCCAGATTGGGCAGATGCTGGGATTGCAAGAGCAGTTTTGTGTTGAGGCGTTGCCGGAAGGGTTTTCCGAGGTTTCAGCCAAGAGATTTCTCTCAAACTGTGAGGTATAGCTGCTAAGGAAATTCTCTATCGGGCAAGCTTGTTAGAGCACCCAAATTGTACTCTAATATTGCTTAATAAGAAAACCCTCAGATAGCTGCACCGGTTTTCCCACATTGGGTTTTTCTAGGGACATTGGTCCAAAAATAATGGTGTCATGTTGAGCATGCACTGGTGTTTATTTTCAGTATTTACTTTGTAAATAACTTGTTAAAGAAAAATAACAAGTAGGTAGGAATAAATCAGGAAAAGGTGCATGAATGGTTTCTAAATTAAGTAAACTTAAAAACTTCAACATGGTATCAGAGCGAGGTTGGAGATCACAGGAGAACTAAAAGACATCAGTCGAACGGAGCAATAGCAACAGAAAACAGTTGTCCCGAGGTGACAGAAGTTGTTTCTAGCAGTGTAGAAACCAAGAAAGTGTGACTCAAAGCCAACCAGAGCCATGCAAAAGAAGCCAAGAACTGCGCAGAGCCTCAGAGAGGCCAGTGTTGCTGACGTAGAGGGCCAGAGGGCTGATGCAAGGCATCCGAGGTGACGCAGAGACAACGTGAGGCAGAGAGGGGTTGACACAGTTCACAGAGAGGCAGTTGTTGGGGTCTAGAAGGCTACAGTAATATTGCAAAGTGGAGTTGGTGAGGTACTTTAGTCAGAATAGTACTTGACAGAGCAAGGCCAGAGGAGTTGTTACTGAGGGTTTCTAGCCAAGGAACCCGAATCAATAGTGCAGTTGCACAAGACAATCAAAGTAGGGGGCATCTCGACAAGTAGCAGAAGGATTTCCAGGAGGGAAATCAGGACTCAGAGGGAGTCCAGAAGAGAAATTCCAAACGGGAAGTAGAGACTCAGAGGAGTCGAACAAAGAACTTCTAGGAGTGAAGTAGAGGAGTGTCATGGCACTTCACGGGGTAAGAGACCAGGATAGACTGGACGAAGCATCGAACTTCGCAGTCTAGAAGGCCAAAATCTTATCAGTGCTTGACAGGAATGGTGTTAAGAACTTCACCTTGAAGGTTATAGCTATCCCAGTCGACCCCAATGATAATGACAAGTACGAGGAGACGATGGCGAGGGCCAAGTGCATTACCCTTGACAGGGTCAAGGATCATGTGGTACCACATATAGTCGAGAAGGAAACGGCAGTTGAGATGTGGGAGGCTCTCAAGAACCTGTACCAGTGTACTTCTGCGCAGAGAAGAATGTTGCTCGAGAACCAGATGACGTTGTATCAGATGAAGAAGGGTCAAACTATTGACTCCTTCCTTGGAGGACTAAATGAGATCCGAGATCAGATGATTGCTATAGGAGCGACACCGAATCAGGAGCTTATGGTGAGAACAGTCCCGAATGCTGTCTCAGAAGAGTGGGAAGTATTTGTCCAGAGCATCCTGGGCAGAGGGACTCTCCTATCTTGGGACGAGATGTGGGCAGCTCTTCGCCAAGAAGAGATCAGACGACAGTCAAAGACAGGTAGCAGCAGCAAAGGGGCCAAGGTCAAGCAGGAGGAGGAGGATGTGGCCCTAGCATCTGAGGGAAAGCAAGAGAAGCAAAAGAAGAAAGATCTCTCCAAGATCAAGTGCTTCCACTGTGGCAAGATGTGTCATTATGTGATCCAGTGCCCAAGGAAGAAGAATAAGGGAGATTCTTTCGAGATTAGGGCAACGCTAGCACGGGCAGAGAAGGAAGTTCTGACAGACGATGATTGTGCCATGAGTGGACACACGCCACTTGAGCAGAAGTGGGGAGACATCGAGTTGTAGTCAGGTGGACTATAGGCGATGAGGGGCAAGATCCTTGAGGTAACCAGCCTCTTGGATTAGAACTTGCTACGGGAGTCCCAACGAGGAGTAGCAGGATTGGCTGAGTAGGTAGAGACGGATGCGGATGGAGCAATAGAGAGAGCTACAGTGCAGGAGTCCCAAGACGACGCAGAGTTGGCAGGTTGTAGCAGTGCGAGAGGCACAGGAGTGTTGCACTAGTGCAGGAAGGCACAGAGAGGTGTGCAATGGTGCGAGATGCAGGGAGTTGTTGCAGCAGCGCAGAGGTCAGAGAGAGAAAGCACTTGTCAGCGGCAGAGGGAGCTTCAGCATCAGCGAGTGTTTCTAGCCCAACAGGGAGGTCAGTTGGGAGATCAGTTACTTACTTCTCAGTAACTGAGTTGCAGTGCAACAGTAGGTAGCACGATGCAACATGATGAGAGGAGGTGCAGTGCGAATGTAGTGCTGGGAGAAAGGAAACCAACAGTAGCACAGATGCAGAGGGAGCTGTCGTACAAATGCAGCAGTGGAAGTGGAAGAACCATGGGTAGTAGTACAGGAGGCAGTAGTGCAGAGGATGTTGGGCAAGAAGGCCTAGCATCAACACAGGTGTCGGATGATCAGAGTAATACCTAGTGAGGAGTATTGCTAGAGCACAGTCCACGCTAAGAGGGAGTGTTGATTTAGGGTAGCATTGGATGTGCTCTAACCACAAAATTTGGTGGAGAGGTTGGTGCACATGAGATTTCCAATACCAAGAAAGGGTTTGAGCAGATTCTAAACAAGATAAGGAGATATTAAAAAAATTAATATTTTTAATGGAGTCCCTAAGTCTAAACTTAGGGAAAATAAAATATTAATGTGTATTAATATGAATCTGTGTTAGAATGGTCCAAAAGACATGGATCAAGCCAGATCTAATCTTAGCCGTTAATTAGGGACTTAATCTCGACCATTGAGATGTCAACAAGAAAAGTATAAGAGGAGGCTTGATGGTCACTTGGAGAGTACACCAGATGATCAGTCATTCTATTCTCTAGAGCGCGGTTTGCTAAGAGAGAAGAATCAGTGATCGGGAGTGCAGCGAAGGGGCATTAAGTATAGACGAATAGAGAAGGCAGAGATTGTGTCAGGAGAGCAGCACAACAGCTAAGGAGGGTGACATAGAGCCAGCAAGGGCTCACACAGGGCCACGCAAAGGCAGCCAAGTGCTGCGCAGAGCACTAGAAGGGCTAGTGTAGATGACGCAGAGGCTCCCAGAGCTAATGCAAGCCAAGAAAGGTTGATGTAGGGCCAGCGTGAGACAAAGAGGGGTTGATGCTCTCCAGATTGGGCAGATGCTGGGGTTGCAGGAGCAGTTTTGTACTGAAGAGCTGCCGAAAGGGTTTTCTGTGGTTTCAGCCAAGAGATTTCTCTCAAACTGTGAGGTATAGCTGCTAAGGAAATTCTCTGTTGGGTAGGCCAGTTACAGCACCCAGATTGTACTCTGATATTGCTTAATAAGAAAACCCTCAGACGCTGCACCGGTTTTTCCACATTGGGTTTTTCCAGGGACATTGGTCCAAAAATAATGGTGTCATGTGGTGTGTTTGTTCTTGTTTCTTTTAGTTGCTGATCTGTAACATGTTGAGCATTCACTAGTGTTTATTTTCAGTATTTACTTTGTAAATAACTTGTTTGGTGTTTATTTTTAGTATTTACTTTGTAAATAACTTGTCAAAGAAAAATAACAAGTAGGTAGGAATAAATCAGAAAAAGTGCATGAAGGGTTTCTAAATTAAGTAAACTTAGAAACTTCAACAGTCAACATAAAGATTTTGTGATTTTTATAAACTCAGAGTTTGTCGTACTCATCATGGTTAGGAAACTTGTCTATTTGTTGTAATGTTGTGCTACACTTACCGTTGAGTTATGTCAAATCGTTGTCAAGTTGATTCTCCGTTTTTCTTTCACTATCATTGCAAAGTCTGAATCGTTGGCTTTATTGTAATCTTTAGTAACTCAAATAATGATTTATGGACGAGGTAAATCTCTTGTGGATTTATGTTGTGTTTTAAACATGAATAATGTTTCCCACACCATGAAAGGCCTCACTTCAGGTTTTATCTTCCTAACACTACATTTGCTACTTTCTCTGAGGCATTTTAGCTTTCTTTATCCAAGGTCAAGGACAATGATCCAACAATTTCCAACAATGTAAAACGTTTTGAAGATGTTTCCAATACTTCTTTTTTTTTACTATGGTGAACTATTAACTTGTTTGAGTAATCTGGGCGAGGCCCAAGATCAAATCTAGCGGCTGCCACTATAACACCAAAAGTATACCCAACAAGGCATAAGGTAGATATACCAGGAATTTATGACTTAGTAAGAGCCGAGACTCCATGAGGGTGAGGGAGCCTACTCCTTGAGCCTTATCACCAAGTGCCAAAAATGTCCCCCGTGGGATTTGAAACCAGGTGGAGGGGATAACATCCCATTGTGCCAACCACTCAGTTGTCCCAAGGAGACAGATGTTTCCAATACTTAATGTGAAGGAAGAAGATATTCTCAGACTATTTGTCAGTGGATGTTCCTAATGTGCAAAGATTACAAGCTTAGCAATGTGATGAGGATAGGGGACTTTCTCTATAGTATTATGGAGGATGATTGGTAATGCATTGAAGGCATGTCACGTAAAATATTCCCATAATGAAGAGGAAATATTGTTCGTGGATATGTATGTGTTGACAAATGCTTCCAAACCTAAAGAGGACACAAGCTTTAATATATGATGGTGTCCAAGGATGTAACAGGGTCGCAATAGGTATGTAAAGAATAATGTATTAGAACAACACAATGGAATCCAAGTGGGGAAACACATAATGACTTCCTTTCAACTATGATATTAACTCCTTTTGTAGATGCATTTCAACCATGGTTGATGTGATCCCCGCGTTGTTGCTAAGTTCCGGGGATGTGTGATTATTTTAGAATTATAGATACCCGATGACAAATATAACATCAGAATAATCTCTATTGCTATATATGTTTTTTTTAATATTGAAAGGCATTCCCTAGTCTATGAGAATGAATAACAAATGTCTATGATATAATTACTTTAAAGGTTTTTAAGTATGGGGGTTTACGCAGTGCATTATATTAGATATCATTTTGGGATTCAACTTCGTTAAGTAAGTCATTCACGTATGACCATTTCCATGAGAGGTAGTTGTAACTGACTAATTTCTCATGATTTTGAATAGCTCACTTAGCACTCATTGCATCGGGTGATGCTCACAGGGGTGAAGAAGTGGGATTGAAACTAGTGAAATGTGGAGAACGAATCACATAGCATCCACTGAAATGAAGACAAATGCTGAAATTTAGAAAATATTTTATAAATTAAAAAAAAAAACAAACAAACAAACTTACTTTTAGTAGTAAAACTTAAAAGAACAAACCTGGACCATAATGAATCTGTTTAAATGGTTTGAAAATTAAAGTCTTCCAATCAAGCAATTACCTAAAATTCCCAAATAATACGAAAGAGGTATGTCCGTATATTTGATCTTCTGCAATTGATTTCCCCTAGGTATTATGCTGTATTCTTCCCATCCAGTATTACCCATTACCAAATCATCTTCTTTGAAGTCTGGATGATTTGAAATAACAACCTTCGCAACACCATAGCCATTTATCACCTGCACATTGAATTTATATACTGGATAATGTTATGCAAGCTTTGTAGTTGAGATACTAATCCTAAATGAAATTAATTTTGGTTACATCTTTTGAATTGCATTGAACTCTATCCTGATCTAGAACAAGAAAAAGGACATGTCCTTCATTTATTGCAAACGGGTAATGAAAGCAATATGATAGAACGATAGAATTCTAAGTTAAAATAGAATGACAGAAATTTATTATTTTTTTTCTGCTAAAGCATTTGATGTGATTTGGTTGTTGAATCTTTTAACTAGAGAGCAAACAGCTTTATATAATATATATAAACAAAACAAAAAAATCCATCATTTTCTAAAATATCAAGTTTGACGTCAAGTGGTACATGCAAGAAACTACTAAAAATTAAAGTACCTAAAATACATGTCAATTGCAAGCAACTTAGAAGACATAAAACAACTAAGATTGACACTGAGTACACTGAAAAACTTAAAAATCTTACCAAAAAACTCAAAAAAATCTGAGTCCCTCAAAATTCATGAATCAGGTTCCAAACTGCTTACTTGAACCCACTGTTTTTCAATGTTTTTCCAAGAGATGAACTAAGCATGCAAACTTACATACAAAAGAGAAGGGTAGAAAAGGACATGTTTGCACATGAAATAATTTAATTCAAGTAACAGAATAAATTTAAAACAAATGGAAACACATCTCACCAATCCAGGCGTAAAAATAGGTGTAAAATAAGAAGGAAAGTTTCTCATGCAGCCTCTCATGTAAGGATCACATGATAGATACAAATTCTTTACAAGCACATCTTGTGATCCATCTTTCAGTTGCAAGGGAAGTTTTGTAGATTTTAATGACATATGAGACGCCTTCGGCATTCCAGTAATGTAATCCTTTAAGACAACTTGCTTATTATTCACTTCACTCGATGCCATTTCAGTAGAGAAGCCCTGCAAAAATTTGGTCCACATATAGAAATTGTCATTACAATCATCCTTCCAATAACATGAGGAAGTATCATCCTTAAAAAACTAACCCAACAATCTTTTCAATAAACATTCTTACAAAAATTTAGTTTACAAGAAAATCAAGTTTCAAGTAAGCCAAACTAGAAGACTGACATTTATATAAAAACACTGTATTTGTAAAATCTGAAAAATGTCAGACTGCAGATCATTTATTATGTATATTACTTTCTAGCATGATAGCCAATAAATATGCAATAGATGTCTAGCACATAAGCATAAAATTACCTTAAAAATAAGTTTTCAGAGTCCAGAAAAAGCAAGTCTTGATATCCCCCAGTAGTGATATTTCGACCACAAAAGAAGCAATCTCTAAAACACTAGATAATAAGATAAGAAAATTTAAGTAATGTCCTCGGGTGACCACAAAAGTAGGTCAATGGGACTAAAGGAGAGTGCAAATGCAACTCCATTGTAACTCCAAAGCTAATAAAACTGAGAATCTGAGATATGACTAAAATAGGGCTAACATGAAATAAGAGTACAAATAGAGAATCAACTTGAAGCCAATATTCTATCATGAAAGATTACTAGAGATATAATAGGAAGGAAAATTCAATTCAAGCAAGTTCAGTGTGTAATATTTGAAACGATTGATAGCATCCAAAAAAAGTATCACTGGATAGGGAAAATATAATCAGCAATCAAATAATCGCAACTTTTTGGAGGCTCGACTTAGATCATTAAGGAGAGGCAGAGAGACAAGGTAACGCTCCTCTTCCTAGTCCATTTACTTTGTTTTGTAACTTGCCACCCCGAAAAGGGTTAAAAGGGAAAATAAAAAGCATTTCCTCGTCAAAACTACAGTCTACTGTTGCCTTGCTTATCTACCATCAGCTGCTTTCTTGCAGCTTGCACTGTTAGCATTCTCAGAATATGGTGCCTTTATATCCAGAAGGACATGTTATGGAAAAGATTATTTTCTTACATTTAAATCAGACTTCCATACATTTGCATACAGTAAACTCAATAAGTAATATACAACAAATCAAAAAGTATTATGACCCAACTCCATGGCAGTAACTACAATTAGGAAGAAAAAGAGTAATATTTCCAACCTCATTGGCCTGATTCCAGTCTAACCATATTTTTCCCTTGCATCTAGCAGCGAATCACCCAAGGTTATCTCACTTAGTTTATCTGTACATCAATTGCTTACTTGCAGCTTGGACTGAGAGCATTATTGGAATGCTAAGCATTACGAAACTAACCACCACGATGAGCACAAAGGGTTGCATACACGAGCCAAGCATAAAGGAAGAGGAATTTAAATTGTGAAAGAAATCTGGGTTGTAGCAATATGGTCATTGAAGACATGCAGAACAGCATAAAGGAAAAGGAATTTCCATTGTGAAAGAAAACTGGGTTGTAGCAACATGGTTGTTGAAGCCATATGGAACATTTACCTAATATCTGGACATCAAGAACATGCTTATCGACCATCGTTGACTGTAAATTCTTCCACCTATTCCCAAAATATATGTTGAAAGGGGCATAAACCATTAAAAACAAGGACATCAAGAAACTTGGGGAAATCTTTTGAAAATTCTTTTGATATCCCTCCTACCGATTCAAATCAAAGGAACCAAATAATTATGGCCCAACAATGGAAGGCTCTTGGAATCGGGAGAATCTGTGGTGGGCCCATGCCATTTTCACAGATCCATATTTGAAGGAGCTTTTCTATTTCAAAAGGTGTAGTCTAAGACAGCAATTTTTTGGGTTTTTTTTTTCCTGAATTCGGCAACATGATTGTTGGTGAAATCACAATGTTCTGATGTTTTAATTGCATTTTTGAACGCAGAAATGAATTCAGCACCCAGGAAAACCTCTGAAACACTTGAATTATGCAGACTAAACAATTTCAAAAATTTCAAATTATGATTTTCCCAACTTCTGACCATATTTCAGGTAAAAATCAATCGGAAAATCAACCTGGAAAAAGGCCAAAAAGTCGCCTTGTTAGACTACTGAATTCCAAAATTGAGTTGGCATACATGTACAAGTAAAATAATCCAAAGTGATTGAAAAACCCTCTTTCTACTCAAAAATATGGTTAATGGAGATATGGGATTGGATGGCGTGGCATCGCTCTTCCAAATCCTCCTTACACAGGTGCTACTGCATGTCTGCAAAGTTTGAGGCCTAAGTGTACACAAAATCAGGCGAAAGCCGTTGAAGAAGACTATCAGGGATTGTTGCAGAAGACATAGGAAGTCTTGAAGAACCATTGTACTTAAAGAGTTGCAGCAGAGGGTTGGAGCCCTAGAGGAGAGGAGTCCTCAAGAAGTTCAAGTTGGAGCATGTGCCAGTGAAGATGGTTGGAGCCTCATAATGACAAGGTTGGAGCCTTGTGGAAGATAAAGTTGGAGCCCTAAAGGTTGAAGCCTCGTGAAGTCCAAGTTGGTGCTTGGCAAAGTACTGGTTGGAGCCTAGTGATTGAGATATTGGTGTCTTCATCTAGGGTTGGAGGCTGCACTAAACATTATTATAATTGATTTATTGTAAAGAAGAGGATTGGAGTCCTTGTTATTTCTGATTAATAAAATGATTTATTCTATATTGTTCATTTTGTGCTCTGTTTATAAGTGCTAAACTAGTAAAGTAACAATTGTAAAAGAAATATTGATTCACCCGCGCCCCTCCCCCTAGTATTTCCAACAATTGGTATCAGAGCCAATACCTTCTCTCATAGCCTAACAGCTGGAAGGTAGATCCTTAGAATGGCAAGATCAAGGAAGAAAGGCTCCAAACCATTTGAAGATTTCTCTTCTTCAGTCAAGAATTCAGATGAAAACAAGGTTGACAAAGCCCCTATGTTGAACAGAACAAATTTTGAAGTATGGATGAGTAGAATGAAATTATTTTTGATGGCTCAAGGTTTTGAAGTTTGGGAATCATTGATTACTAGAAGCACAATGGAAGATGAGTCCAAGGTATTTAATGCAAGAGCCATTAAGGCAATCTTTAGTGGCCTTTCAAATCCTTTAAAGGCCAAAATAGAGAAATGTTCATTAGCAAAAGAGCTTTGGGAAAACCTTCAAGATCTTCATTCAAAAGGACATTTGCTCATAACCTCAAATGACGAAAGCCAAGAGCACAAGGATGATCGAGAACTAGAAAAGACAGATGAGAGCAAAGTTGAAGACACCAAGAGGAAGGAAGACCTAAAAATAAAGAAGATGAAGAAAATCTCAAAGAAGATCTCAAAGCAAAACTTGTAACTGCCCTAGAAGAGATAAGCAATTTGAAAAAGGAAAATGAGGAGCTCAAGAAGCAAGCACAAGATGGTGACCATGACCTTGACAAGACAAGGAAGGAAGTTGACCTTTTCAAGATTCAAGTACAAGAAAGAGATAAGGAGCTCACCGAGCTCTCAAACCCTAGACAACATTCTAAGCCATCAAAGATCTCCCCTTCATAAATCAGGTCTTGGTTATGAAGGTGAACCCTCAAGCAAAAATGATGCAAACTGTAATGCATCAAGCAACAAGGATGTGGTGAAGCTTGAAAGAGTTGTAGCCCCTAGTTCCAGCGAAAGCAAGAAGATTAATCAAGATAACCTTAAAGGAAACCCTACTCCAAGAAGGTATGCAGAAGGTGTCAAGGATGCAAGAGGCAAAGGATATCATCAATGGACCTCAAGGCAAAAAGACTTTAGAAGTTCATCAAGACAAGCTCCATCCTCCAGGTACCAAAGTATATTTTTTGGTTATTGCTATTTTTGTACAAATTTTGGGCATATGGCAAAAGATTGTAGGGCATACCACAAGGACATATATAATGGTCCCCATTAGTCTCCTAGAAGCAACTTTGCAAGAAGAATTCATGTTTCCTCATTGATGAACAAGAAGGAATGCTTCTAATGTCATAACATTGGATGTATGGCTTGTAATTGTAACTTGAATTGGGTCCCTAAACAAGCTAAAACCATGACTACCAAGCAAGAAAAGAAAGTTACACAAGTTTGGAAAAGAAAGCAAACTGAATCAGAAAGTGTCTTGGACACTCAAGGCATCAACTCATGTTGTTGAACTAAAGAGTACATCTTTGGAAGATATGATATTTCAAGTTTTGATGATGAGATTTTGCCAAGACCATGCATATTGTTAGGGGGAGCTTGTGACAATTTGATCATTCTTACAAGATGCTTCCTTGATAAGCCAAACCCTTGACGTGTCACACATGGACAATCATGCTATGAGAGACATGGATATATCTCTTGATGGATCATCCATGCATATTGTTAGGGGGAGCTTGTGACAATTTGACCATTCTTACAAGATGCTTCCTTGATAAGCCAAACCCTTGACGTGTCACACATGGACAATCATGCTATGAGAGACATAGATAAATCTCTTGATGGATCATCTCTCAACTAATTTTGAAGAAAATCTTCATCTACCTCATTCCTTTCCATGTATGTGAAGCTTAGGGGGAGCAATTCTACTAAAGAAGAGAATGATATTGTGTATTCACTACACAGTAGATGGACCATTGTTGAAGATGCCTTCCACTTGATCACAAGGCAGCAACCTTTCTTCTCTTGGGTTCCATAAGCAAAAAGAAGAACAAGAGGAGCTTATGCAGGCAAGGGGAGCTAGTTTATCATGAAGAAACACAAAGATAACCCTTGTACCATATTGCCAAAAGAAGGAAAGCAAGATGACAAGAAGCAACACCATAAAAAGAAGAAACATGATAGGGGAAGCACTTGTTGGAAAAAGGCGTCGGGACAGCCCATTTGCCATTGATATCAAAGGGGGAGAGAATGCTGAAAGGGCGAGAATATTGCCATCAATGACAAAGGGGGAGATTGTTGGATAAAGTTGTCATTGATGTCAATATGACAGGTGCATTATTGAAGCAAATATTTGGAGAAAAACCTATGTGTAAACCCTTGTTGATGCAAACCCTAGAAATTCTTGCTCTACATGAAACCCTAGCTATATATCCCTATCTATATAATGGAAAGCCTTAGTTTGTTGAAGCATGGCCTAATAATGACTAAATGAAGGAGCCCCTTCCATGAAATCCTCCTTGACTCATGATGACATATGAAGTGATGACATATGCCCTAACATTGTTGAAGTCCTTGGTCTATGATTAAAAAGTTGTCCTAGGTCCATTAAGATGATAAAACCCTTCAAATCTAGCCTTGATGAAAAACCTTAGCACTCTAGTTCATGTCCCATGATATCATTTCTAGCCTTGTTGTAGACTAGCTCTTTATTGAAAAGTCCTAGCTCCCTAGTCCTGTTGAAACCCTAATCCTAATACCATAAAATCCCTAATAATGACATCCTAGCATAAATAAATTAAACCTTATCTATTACCCTCAAGCCCTATGCACATTCCAAATGTTCATAACCCTAAAAGTCTGTCATAAAAAAGATATTTTTATGAAAGAAAAAAAATATGTTTTTGACAGTAGACACAATGTCTTGAAAAGCTGATTACATCAGCTTGTCAAGGGCTTAAAATCCTTTCCAATGAATATTCATATGCCCCCTAACTCCCTGTCATTAAGGAGAAATTGATTTTTGAAATTAAAAAAATATATATATTTGCCAGCCTATGCAAGCCGACTTATGTAGGCTCAATACACCTTTCCAACCGACATGACCCTTCATCAAACATTCAAACAAGTATAAATACCCATCTGAGCTCGTCCTTTTTAGCCATATATCTGCGGTCAAGAAGAATGAATAACAGTTCGGATCTGAGGTGAATAAGGTGCAGAGCAGAGCAAAGAAATGATAAAGAAGGTCAAAATCTTAACTAAGAGACAATCAGTTCTGTGGCTCAATTAAGTCTGAAAGATTGGTGTCTTCATCTAGGGTTGAAGCACTAAACATTATTGTAATTTATTTATTGCAAAGAAGAGGATTGGTGTCCTCGTTATTTCTGATTAATAAAATTATTTATTCTATATTGTTCATTTTGTGTTCTCTTTATAAGTGATCTAAACTATTAAAGTAACAATTGTAAAAGAAATATTGATTCACCCCCCTCTCATTATTTCCAACATATATAATAATGGCCAGTACAAAAGTGAAAAACAACACCCAGTATGATTAGAAGAATCGGGATTGCATCCAATAGAGTTGGAGATGCCTAAAAAGCTTATTTTATATAGGCAGAAAATGCCAACCATGAACAAAGAGAGGCTTTCAGTCAAAATCAACAAAGAGAGGCTTTCAGTCAAAATCACCTAAGTGTAGTTAAAGAAGACGGAAGAAATCATGGGACCTCTATTGTAGAATTTGGCTTAAATATTGGAGAATAGAAGAGGGCAGCTGTCCCACAAATTAAGGGAAGAAAAAAACTGAAAACTCATATCCAAAAATGCTACAGCAAGAGGAAATGGAAGAAACATGCCAATAAATATTAAAACTTCAACAAGCAGGGGGGGAATCAAAATGCAAGACTATTTGAAACTAAATACATCATGGTGGGAAAATCAAGCAATGGCTCAAGTAAGAACCAGTTCCTACAGGGCATGGTATGAAACAAGAAGATGGGAGCAATTTGGAGAATTGTGGAAGGAAAGGTTGTGTAGGATATGTAGGAACAATGAAGTTGAAACAAAGAAACACTTCCTTCTTCGCTGCATCACGTAGTTGCACATCAGATAAGGGGCCAAAAACCATACCATGCACCGGGAAGTAACATTCCAAAACGATCAAGCAAATGGCCACTGCAAGGCTGATTGGGATATATATGTGGGCAAGAAAAGGGTTGTTAAAGAAGATTCTAATAGAGCAATCAAAACCTACACTGTATCCATAATGTTCTCATATTTTGTTAGGGTCCCACCCTAACCCCCTTATCTATGTAATGGGACCACGTCATAGTCAAGAGTCAATAAAGCCCATATTAATAATTGTAAGTGGTTAATCCGCAATTAATAACGGAACCACAGTTAGTTGCAAATGGGCCGTAGTATTAGATAGATGGTATTAATAATACCACGGTATTGGCCCGTGGTATTGCATGTATGAGTCATATATAAAGGATAGAGACTCCCTGCGAGGAGCATCGTGTCTTATTTTGTAATCGAGCTCTGCTCTATTGGAAGTTGCCCCCTCGAAGAGGCAAGTGAACATTACTCTCTGAATAATAAAATCATTGCTATTCTGTGTTCTGGGTATCTTTTCTTCACATATTTTGTGTTCTAGGTATCTTTTCTTCGCATATTCTATATTTGGGTATCATTTGCAGGTTAAGAGCATAACATATTTTTGCGTCGTAATTACTAATTATGCACTGCCCATCACGGTTTCCTTCTTGTTTTCTTTGCTGCTTTCTGTCAATTAAGGTAACTGTTGGTGGGTACATACATGCTTTTTTTTCTTCATTTGTTGTTTTCTAGTGCTTAATTTACAAGTCACACAAGCTATAACCATATTTTTTCTGTCCCATGTGACCTATGGTCTTGTGGACAGTTTAACAAAATTTGTCTATCAATCTATCTACCAATCTTCACAAAAGTTCTTCTTATAATGGGGTTCCACCTAGCTAGGAGGGTTTGAAAGGTATGATATCAAGAATATGACAAAACTTACATTTGCTAAGTCATCAATACTTAGCACGATAACCAAGCAATTCATGACTTCAGGAATGTGGTTATTGTTAGCTTTTGGGGTTACTCTAGAAGTGTTTATACCAGTGTTCCACGAGACTCATCCCCCAGGATTGGGTGTGTGCACCCCTCACACCCCACACACCCGGGACGGGGGGACGTCTGGGGAAACGTTTCCCCACGTCCCCCTTTTGGGGAGACATGGGGAGACACAAGGGGGGACGTTTCCCCAGTGTGGGGGATGCCTGGGCGTCCCCCCTCAAAATGGGCTATGCATCCCCCCTTAAATTTGCTTGTAAACAATGATGTATGACAGGGGAAACCTAGTATTTGATCATATTGCCCTACTAATGCTATGCAATTCATGGTAATGTTTTTTATCTTTCATTTTCATCCTTTTACTTAAATTTTTAACATTACCATGAAATGACTCAGGATGTTTGAGGGTGATTCAGACCTCATTGGATTTCATATGCAGAAAGTAGAATTTTAGATCTCACTCAAAATCTAGTAGACTTAAGAGATTTTCAGGAATTCAAGATTTGATGGATTGCAATGTTTCCATTGCATTTTGTCATGTACAAGGGTATGTACTATGGAATTAGTATTTCATCAAGAGCACCAAGCTCTCTGTGTACTTTAGAGTGACTTTTAGATTCATCACTCCACTGTTTTTGAGTTATATCAATTTACTATTCCAGTCTTTAGATTTCAGTATCTATTATAGTCTATTTTGCTTAGTGCTAATTAGATTCTCAAATGATGAATGGTGAATAATGAATGATGAATATGTATTAGAGTATTCCATTATTGAATCTCGTGGTCTACGGATGAATCATGTATGTATTAGTAAGGATGATGAGTATGGATCAATGTATTTCATTACTTAATTCAATTATGTATCTATCATTGTATTTATGCTTTCGTTATTGAATATGAATTTGAAATAAATAAATAAATAATATAATATAATATATATATATATATATATTCTATATATATATACCCTGACATCCCCCCTAAATTTCCCTAAAATTTGAGGTTACTCCCACACGTCCCCCTTGTGCGTCTCCCCACACCCACGTCTCCCCGTCCTAGAGTCTTGGTGGAACATTGGTTTATACCATGTTTGTGGGTGCTTCATGAGATTTGGGGTGCATGGTATATGGATTTATAAATTGGAGATGGCCTACTCGGTGACCTCAATTGGGTGCTTGCATGACATTAAGACTTAGTCTAACATTGGAGATCTTCAAACAGCGTTGTTACATTTTATATGTTGGCCACATTTGATGAGATTCCTTGCTTAGATAACACCCTGCATTGAAGGAGGAGCATTTCATATTCTGGAGAAGAGCGTTAAGCCCTAGACAACATCGGGTAGCTTGGATGCTCACATGAAATCATGGAGTTGACCTAGGGACACTTGGGTTGTGACAGTGTTCACACAAGGGGACTAGATCCAGTGGAGCACATAGCTTAAGAAGAACATTGGAGTACTTAGAGGCTTAGAGGAGGAGAATTGGACACATCTCATGGAGTTTCCCTTGCATTGAAGCCTTGTCTGTTAGAGAAAACTCTGATCTGAGCATGTTTTTGGAATATCATTCATCTTGGACTGTAGCAGAAAGCTTTATATCAGCTTGTCAAGTTGCTTGGGACCAAATATGCCGATCCTGATTTTGATCTAAAAGCCAGCATAATTGAACTTATTGTGAACAGAAATGCAACTTTTCTGGGGATTTTTCAGAGCTTCAAAATTACAGTTGTTGTAGGTATAAGCAAGCATAAGCACAACACATGAATAAAGAGCATGTATTACAGTCCTTGTTTACCATTTTCAAATATTAAGCAAATGCAAAGCATGCAGGACATACCTTAAACACACAAAGACAGACGGAAAACAAGAACAATACACGGCAAGATGGCACTCTGCACTTGAAAGTGAAGCTTCACAGCATAAGTCACACAACATTTTTTCAAACACTCCCTGTGTCAAATGAACAAATGCACAATGTAATAAAAATAAAAGGATAAAGTACTGTATTAACATCCCCTTGATTTGGCCCGTCACACATGTGTTAAGGCCCTTTGATGACAATGAAAAAAGTTAAAACCAACTCTGGGAGGTCAAACACCATCCCCCTCACACACACGCGGAATCTACACTCACCGAGGTTTGAACCTGGGCTATTTGCATGGCAGCACCTCATCCTAATCAATAAACCACAGCCAAACAGCAAAGGATATCAATCTCTCTGCATCTAGGCTATGCTCTTCTGATATGACAAGTTTCCTCGTAAATTATTTTCCACTTGTGGGTGAATAATTGTTGATTACTTGGGATTGGGAGGGGCAGCTGCAGATAAGCGAAGTCCTTCCAGGGTTCAGCTTATCAAAGAATCTAGGGTTAAAGTTTGAAAGAGACACATTAGTAAGGGCAGAAAACAGGAATCTACACAGTGAAGAGCCTCTAGGGTTAAGGGACGAAAGGGATACATCGGTATGTGCAGAAAAGAAGAGTGTATACAGTGAAGAATGGTTATGCTGTCACTCTTCTGCAGACTGCAAGCACAGAAAAATGACCGTAGGTGGTGGTTCAAGATACTGTCGAAATTGAAAGGCCCTCATAAAGCCGGAATTTTATTGTGGCTTATCTTGACAAACAAGGTCCTATTTTGGATCTTAAGAAGTGGGGGTGGCAAGGGTAAGGTCTATGCTAGCTATATAAGGAAAGCAGTGAATTAGCAAATCACTTGTTCTTCAAGTGCCATATCACTAAGGAAGTCTGGGCAGCTACAAAAAGATTCAAGGAAAGGAGAGGCGGTTGGAAGGGGATTTTATTGATGAGGCCCTGCAAATTTGGTTGCAGAATAATGAACTAAGAAATATACAGTGCACACAATTCCCTTCCAATCTTTGTCTTATGGGTTAGCTAGACTAGTAGAAAAAAGGACATCTTTAATGATAAACTGTGCACATCATTAGACATGCCATTCAGGGTTCAAAATGCTCATCCCGTCTTCAAGAAAAATTCTAAGGAGAAATCAAGAAGGGCTCTTTCCACTCTGGATCTTGATTGATCTGTTCTTTTGGGAATTTTTTGACAGTGCTTCAACGGACAATCTAGGGACCAGAGAAGAAGGTAGCACCATCGTTATTGTGGAAAGTCATAGGTTGATTTTTGGATGTGGAACGGACAGGATTTAACAACTTAGCAGAATCCAGAGAAATTTACCTTCTGATGGCACTTGCTTTAGAATTTGGGGGCTCAACGTTCACACTTGTTGGGACTCTCAGTCGGTCATTTCGTGAATGAAAGGGTCAGCAGAAGTTAGGAATCTGGGGCTGACAGAGGTTATAAGGAGAGAAAAGGACCTGGCGCTCTCCTTCAAGTTTATCAATTTTATTCATATCATGCGAAAGAATTCACGGGATGCTGGCAAAGTGATGCAGAAGCATCTTTTATTTTGTATTTAATTTGGAGAATTTTAGAAAATTTTAATTTTGTGGAGAATTTTAGAAATTGCTGGAGATTAAGTAGTTAGGATAGATTCTTAAAATTGAGAAGAATTTTCTCAATTTCTTTCAACTTCTTCCAAATATTTAGGAAGGAGTTATCGAATTCTAGAGTTTTCCTCATTTAGAATAAATAGCCTTATAATTCAATTGCAAAGTCAAACTCAAGTTTTTGAGAAAATTTAATTAACGAATTGTTTGTTTATTAAATTTTTCCTCTCCAAACAGAATGTAGTTGGAAGCTCGGGCTATTTTGGCTTCAATGCCCGGGGTAATCCGGAAGTCACTTCCTCTACTTTTTCCAATAGCAAGACAATCTCCAATATTCTATAGGTAATGGGAGCTTGCTCTAATTTTCTTTTGGAATAGAAAACACAATAGCCGATCTTGTTAAAAAAAAACATTGTTCCTCTAGGCTCTGTGTCACAAAGAGTCCAAAACCAGGAATTGGGGGTGAAAAAACTAAGAGATGGGGTGACTATAAAGCAACCCGTGAAGCTATCATTCCAGTTAATCCAATAACTGTAGTACATTGATGATTCCTGGCCAATTCAGGACTTTCGATGGCTTTCTTTGGCATAAACTCTTGCCATGCATCGAAGTATACCAATATAGATGCAGGCCTCAGCAATGCTTCTGAAGGCCATCATGGTTTTGTTTTGTAAGTGGATCATCTTACATAATCAAAATATCTTGATTTCTGGCGGGAAGGTTCCATCAAGTATGGAAAGCTTGACATTACAACAGTTACTGCTTTCCCAAAAAAAAAAGCTTTCCCAAAAAAAAAAACTTTGCCAAACAAAAAGGTATGATACAATACAGTTACGATTCTCCCAACTTGATACGATAATAGTTGCGATTTTCCCAACTTAAAAGAATCGGGTACCTCTCATATTGAAAATAATAAGTTTCAGGTCTATCTTTTTCATTTTGGGGGGTAGACTCGACTGTTTCCCTTTTATAATTTCTTATTGTGCCAACAAAAGTTTGTTCTCTAAAAACGGTTCCGAGAAAATACATCTTAAACATTAAGTTACCTCCAGGTATCTCTGTTCATTTTCCCGCCCTTTATTTTACTGAAAAAATAATCTTCAGGCAAAAAAAGAATTCTTCCTTTCTCCTTTGCAACAGCTGGTAAACTCTCAGATGTTTGTTCCCGCGGATCCATTCTAGTGATTTTTTTGGTATTCTAATCGGCGTAATTGTTTCTGAGAGGAATAGTGTAGCGTCAGCAACGTTGCATCGTCTGCGTCCTGAGCGTTGCAGATGTGGGGATCTGCTTGTTATTATGTCTTAGGAATGAAATACGCGAAGCGTGAAGGGTAACTCAGTGGAGTTTAAACCTCAGGGCAGTTAATGGCAGTTAAGAGTGGGGTGGATGGTTGTCTTCTTTTCCATTTAAGTTTGATTTTTTACTATGTAATACGATTATCTATCTTGATTTTTTAAAATAATAGATAAATGTCGCTACTATAATATTATTACGATAAACCATATAAAAACAAGAAAACAAGCTAATGACAGAACTTCCACTAAACTAAAATCATATTCTCTAATTACTGCATTGACTATAAGCAAAGAGGAAAAAGTACTGCCTAAATGCTAATATCAACTCAATATCAGGGAAGAAGTTGCAGTGATCTGGGTACTAAATAATATTAGACAGCAAAGCTTCGTCGGTATTTTCAGTATAAATATTCATATAGTTATGCAAATTGCTGCAATTCTTGCCACTACCCCAAAAAAAATTAACTCCCGTTTACCATTTTACAAATATTAAGCAAATGCGAAGCAGCGGGACATACCATAACACAGAGACAGAGGAGAAGCGTGGTCTGCAATGAAATTGAAGCTTTCCACCGCAATATCACGCGAAATTATTTGAAGAACAGAGTGTGTAGGCTGTGTTCTTTTACTGCCACAAAAATCCTTATATAGTTGTGAGTGAGCCGTCGGCTGCGCAATTATTTTCGTTTTTCAATATTCAGTTTTAGATATTCTCGCCCAGTTGTCCACAATATCGTGTTTCTTGACCAGAGAACGGGTCCAGAGAGCGTGTTTTGGACTTTTCGTTATAAATTGTACACATATTGTCGAAAAACAGAGTCAATATCGTGCTTCTTGACCAGAGACAACGGGTCTAGAGAGCGTGTTTTGGACTCTTCGTTATAAATTGTACACATGTTGTCGAAAAACAGAGACGAGTTAGATTTGATCATTTAATTCCAAAATATATGTGATAGAGTCCAATTAGATTGATCCGTACAAGTATAGTTTTGGATGCAGTAGTCTATAACGCGACTTTTTGAAAGTTTTTCTGGCGGATTTTTCCGGTCAAAATCCGGCAGCACTTCATTGGAATCTCAAGTTTCATAGCTAGTTTCTGCACAATCAATGGCTCCCGGGGGTTTTTCAGGGCGCTGAATCCAAATATGCAGTTAAAAAACCATTTTAACTGTTAAAAATCAAGATTTAACCTCATTTCTTCCGCCGGATTCCGTCACCGGAATCTCCAAAAAGTCGCATTATAGACAACTCCGTTTTGGATAGGAGTATCTTATTTCATATCTTATAGAAACATTAATGCTATCTGACATGTTCCCTGCTTAACACGTGGAGAGAGAACGATCGCTGTCACTCATAGAGCAATGGCTAAGCAGGGAGCATGTCAGATAGCATTAATGTTTCATACCCTATAGAAACATTAATGCTATCTGACATGCTCCTTGCTTAGCCATCGCTATATGAGTGACAGCGGGTGGAGAGAGAACGATGGCTGTCACTCATAAAGCAATGGCTAAGCAAGGAGCATGTCGGATAGCATTAATGTTTCTACAGGGTATGAAATAGGATAGGCCGTTTTGGATATTGGCTTGAAAAGTCATTTTCATAAGATATATTAGATTTTCGGTTTGAAAATAGTAATGTGATTTATTTGAAAACTATAAAGAAAAATTAATAAAAAAATATAATGATTTGGATGTGATTTATTTGAAAACTATAAAGAAAAATTAATAAAAAAATATAATGATTTGGATGGTGTGAAATGTAATTTTAGTAAAGATTTTAGGGTGAGTTTGGTGATTGACAAATTAGGTTGAATTTAAATTTTAATTTCATTATGATTTTAGGATTAGAGTTAGATTCTAACCACTACAAACCAAAAAAAATCAAAATGATAGAATTTAGATAAAGACAAAGTGGGTTCACCTGAAAATGATAGAGATTTAATAAAGATAAATTGGGTAGATAGAGAAGCTAACAATTTAGTAGAATCTAATGATTTCCAAGGATGTTTATTTTTTATAAGACTTGTTTTGAAATTTCAAATCTCAAAGTTAAAAAGAGTTGGGGACTTTTATCTAAGATTTGCTTTAAAGCTTAGTTAACAAATTTTGATATAGATCTAAAATTGAGATTTGAAATTTCAAAGCAAGTGTTATCAAAATTAGCTATAACAGATATCAAAACAAATAAAACTTAGATAAAAGATGGAAATATACTTCAAAGCAAGTGTGTTATTAAGTGTTTTATGGAATAGATAAAGACAAACTTGGTTTTGTAGAATGAAGAGGAGACCTAACAACTTAGTAGAGTCCAAGGATGTTTATTTTTTATAACACTTGCTTTGAAATTTCAAATCTCAAAGTTAAAAGTCCCCAATTCTTTTTAAAATTAACATTTCAAATTTCAAAACAAGTATTATCAAAATTAGCTATAATATATAAAACTTAGATAAACTTAAATAAAAGTTGGGGACTAAACTTCGAAGCAAATGGTATCAAGTATTATAAGTTTATAAATTTCAAAGCAAATGTTATGGGACTAAACTTCAAAGCAACTAGTATCAAGTATTATAAGTTTATACATTTCAAAGTAAAAGTTATTCAGTGTTATAAAAGGATTTTTAGCTATAACAAATAGTTTAAATATGTTTGTACTACATAAATATCTTCCAAATTTTATATTAGTAAAATTAAATATAAAAATTAGGAAAAAAATTATTTTTATATTTATTCTCTTCAATTAATTTTTTATAATATGCATTTAAAAATTTTAAATATGAAATTTGCTTTAAATAATATTTAAATAGTAAATTTTCAAATTAAATAATGTAAATTTATGAATTTTCAATAAATTATAATCACACAAAAATAAAGTTCAACAATATTATATGAGTCGTATTAGAAAAATTAAAATCTCATCCTTATACTGATCATAGGGAAAATTAAAATCCCATGCCCTAAAATTTATTATAACGATCATAACACCCTATGGAGAAGAAGCAGTGAAAACCTATCTTACTAAAAATTTAAATCACACAACATTAAAGCAACTTCCTTAAATGGCTATACAAGTGTGAGGTGATGTGGTGGGTTAAAAACCCAATACATATTGAATTTGTTAAAAGCAACTACCTTAAATAGTTGTTGATGTAGAAGTTAGAAAATATCTGTAATCATGGTTTGTGTGAGAAAATGGAGGAAGTTTTGATTGGAGATCAACTGCGGGCCTTGAAATCAGATCACGAGCCAATTTATTTATGTTTCTCTTGGATTGGAAAGAAACAATTAAAGTAAAAAATTCAACGTGTTCGACAAAATCTCCCATAAGGCGGAATTCTTTTGACCTCAAAAAATTGTAATACCTTCAAAATGATGCTAGAAGAGCTCTTCGAGAAGGAGAAAATTACAATTCACAACCTTCATAGGCATGAATTAACACACTTAATTCAATGCACACTTGCAAAGCACAAAAGAGAAAAAACTAAGAAGTCTGAAACAAATTGCTTTCCAGTTAATGCTTGGTTTGACGAGGAATGCAAAAAGGCAAGGAGAAATTATGTGGAAAGAGTCAAACAAGGACAACATAAAGATCAAAGCTTGTAGAAATTTCTCATTTCCCACCCCGGTTTTCAGTTTCACCTTATTTCTCCAAAATAGTTAAATGCCCTTTCCCATATCCATACATTCAACAACTGGAAAATAAATTTTGTTGGAAACACAAATTCTGGAAATATTACAGAATGCTGGAAAATGCATAAATAAATATCAATACATACAAACAGTTATTTAACACATTTAAACACAGTGATTTTTGGTCAAGGTGACCCTGGAAAAACCCCCTACAACTCTTGGGGAAAACCAGTTCGAAAGCTCCTTCTTATTTCTGGAAAATGCTTTTTACAGTGAGAGAAATATTCAGCAAAAAATCATTAAGCAAACTTTTACAACTTATCTCATTTTCCGTGCCTCATAGCCAACTGGAAAAACTTGCAAACAACAAAACAGAACATCAATAAATGACGTACGGCCTCCTCGATTTTTGTGCCCAAATTTAAGCCTTAAGTGATGTTGTACGGACTGCCTAGAAAAGCATGCAAGCTGTCATAAATGTTTTTGTATGGTTTTCCCCAATTTCTATGCAGAAAATTAGCAGTACAGCTATACAGATTTCTGCCTAGAAATGCGTGCCAAGGTACAGCCACTTGCTGTACAGACTCCTGCTCCTCGATTTCTATGCATTTGTTGTACGACCTCCTTGGAATCTGAACCAAAACTGTTGTACGGCCTTTCTAGAAAATTGTGCCCAGTATTTGTCTTTCACTATGTCCTAACTCAGTTGTACGGACTTGCTGAAACGCTGCCTTGGAATGTGTGCCAAGCTGCTGCCTCCTTCTCCTCCCTATCCAGAAATCTCCCTTGCTCTCTTGCTCTCCTTCTCCCAATCTGCTCATGAAAGAATGAATGACCTTTTCCTCCTTTTCCTCCTTTAATCTAACCCTAAGTGACTTTTAGGGAATCCCTAAATCCAATGGCTGAAATAGATTGAGATCTAGGGCTGAGATTAAATGCTCATTTAAATCTCACTTTCTATTTTTTAATTCACCCCACTTTAATAAAGACCCACTTAGTCATTTATGTCCAAAGTCACTTTTCCTTTCTAATTTTAACATTGCCTTTGATTAAAGCACTTTAAAAATTAAACCTTTTAAAGTACTAACTTTATACTTAAAGTCACTTTTAAATTAGATTTGACTTTATAAAAATTATAAAGTCACTTTAGGAGAAAAATTAAATTCTTTTGGACACTTTTCCTTAGGCCAAAGATTAAAGCCTTAGGGAACCACCTGTCCTCCGGTACCAAATTTCAACAAAGCTCACAAGCAATTATTAAGCAAGAAAAAGGTCGATTTCACAGTTTCAAGGAGGGAAGAACTAATCTTCCTTGGGAAAAATAATTCCCAATTATTTTGGAAGGAGCTCCAATCGAAAAAGATACAAATTGGAAATAATATTACAGCTTACGAATTGGAAATACTATTACAGCTTCAAAATGGTTTGACCATGCAAGACAACTCTATGAGCAGGTTCCCAAGGTTGACCCTCCCCCCTTTGTCAACACTGATACTAAACTCTTCATGATATAAGAGGTAGAGATGGGTATCAAGAAGTTGGGTGTTGGAAAAGCAAAAGACTTAGATGAACAACAAGCAGAATATCTAAAGTGGGGCTCAAAGATTCTTGCACCTCACATTACAAAAAATCTTCAACAACATCATCCAACAAGGGCTCCCCACAGATTGGACAACTAGTCTGGAAATACCTCTTTTCAAGAGCAGTGACGTCAATAATCCCTCCAATTATAGGACCATCATGATAAGCCCTTTGTTTGCAAATCTATTTGGAAGCATGCTAGAAAACAAAATTAGCAAGTGGGCAGAAGAAAGAGATAAGTGTGCTAAAGGGCAAGCAAGTTTTAGACCTAAACATTCCACAGTTGATCATTGTATAACTTTAAGGCACATCATTGAAAAAGTTTGGGAGAAAAAGGAATAAGTCTTTTGTTGCTTTGTTGATTTCATAAAAGCGTTTGACTCAGTTCCTAGGGATAAGCTTTGGCACAGAATGGAGGAACTTCGGGTTCCTAAACATTTGAGAGCAACTGTGCATAGGCTGTATGAAGAAGTGAAAGCCAAAATTAGAACTTCAACAAGAATTTCTAAAAGTTTTAAAAGCGA
>APFE031622418.1:0-11414 GCA_000404065.3 Pinus taeda
AGAAGGACATATCAAGAAGAAAAAGGTTCAAGCAGTGAAAGATCACATCGAGCATCAACAACAAGTTCTCCAACTCTTAAAGGATAACCTCGTGTTGGCACAAAATATAATGAAACAACAAGCAGATCAACATCACAGTGAAAGAAGTTTTAATGTAGGTGATTGGTATTCTTAAGGCTACAACCATATAAGCAAATGTCCCTCAAGTAAGCAAGAAGGATAATAAATTATCACCAAAGTATTATGGTCCGTACAAGGTGTTGCAAAAGATTGGTACTATGACATACAAATTAGAGCTTCTTGCAGCTTCTCAATTGCACCCAGTTTTCCATGTGTCATGTTTAAAGAAGGTTATAGGCGATAAGCTCCCAATTCAAACAATATTGCCAAAACTTGACGAGGAAGGAAAAATTATATTGGAACCAGAAGCAGTCATTAGAAACAGAAACGACAGCTTACGAAATCAATCTAATTTCAAAAGTATCTGATCAAATGGAAGAACTTATCTGCTTGAAGATTCCCATGGGGAGTGAGAATTATACAGAAGCATCCAAACTAACTCTAAGCATGAGACAACACTTTTTGAAAGGAGATGGGGCATGGTTTGGGTCCCGATAATACAGTGATTACCAATTCTATGTAGTTGTCCCCTTATAATGATTGTTGTGCCCCTATTGTCCCCATATTGTTAGTTGTGCCCCATAGAATCCCCTAAATTTATTTTTGTGGCTTATGATATTATTGTTAGGTTGGCTGGGATATATTGTGACTCCTTAGACTCCTATATATAGAAAGGAGCTTTTATCATTTGTATGATCCAAGAATTGTTCATTTATGTAATGCAAAGGAGGTTGCCCCCTCAAAGAGGTTGAATTCTAAGGCGTTGATCTATCATTTCTATCTTTTCTTGAGCTAGTTTCATAACACATTATATGATTCAATAATAATTGCATTAAGAAAGATATAGTGGATCTAATCATGGACACCAAAATGAAGGGAATTCACCAATTGAACATACAAATATACCAAGTTGTCAAAATAGGATAGCTTCTTCAATAGCACAAGTGGCTTGCCAAGCTTCATATTTAGTAAAATTTTCCCCATATCACATGGTAAATTTATGGAATGGGTATCATTGCTTCCTAATGAGATAAGAGTAATCTAGGTGGATATCAAGGGCCATCCACCTCTTCCACTAAACCAACATGGTTCTCCATCTTAGCAATTATGTTGTGATTTTTTGGGTCCTAAATATGCAAAGGCATTTTGAGGCATGAAATGTTTTTTAGGAATTTCAAGGGCCTAGATGTGTGACTTAGGTTTGTATTTAACACACCCATCCCATTTATCAAATTATGCTTTTAAATTATATTTTTCCGATGGGATACTATGTGCCTTGTTGATCATTGTATGCAAATTTTATTCCCTCGGGAAGTTGATATCAATTGACTACCTCAATTACCACAAAAACAAACATTTTGGTACTTACTCTCCTAGGTTAGGGTTTTGTACCTTCAACGTTCTTGTTTTATATTAACATGCCTTTCTTTTGTCCTCTTGTAATAGCTTTTTGCAAATGAGCATAGTTTACATCTCTCTCTCTCTCTCTCTCTCTCTCTCTCTCTACAGAGATAAGCTACAACCATTGTAGCTAGTTTTGTTCTACAACATTCTCCTATTTTATTCATTAACATAAGTTGAGTTTGTACGCTTTGTTTCTTTTTCTTCCTATCATTTTGTTCCCTATACAACCCATATCATAAATGTCATCAAGGAGAAAGGTTTTAGATATGGACAATATACAAACTCCTATAAATGCATTAGACTCTCCATTGGTGATCCGTAATCTGTTGTGGATATTCCACTCGACAGTTCTTCACAACATATCTAATAATATTATATTAAAATATGTGATTCTACACTATTACAGTTTTATTTAATTTCCAAATCTATAAAATTAACTGTAATTAGTGCATTCATGTAAAAGTAAATCAAGCAGAAAAGTAGAGAATGAGAAAATAAGCTCACACACACATAAAACACAAAATATGCTCTATGGGAAACCCTTTCAGGAGAAAACCCAGCTGGAAGGTGATGCCACTTTGCTCTCTTTCTTTGTCTGGAAATATGGTTGCGGATACAAAGAAGTAATGTATGTGGCCCATAGGTTTTTACAGTGCACAGATCCTCTCTGTTTGCTCTACCTCCTACCTCTCCTGGCTATCTTTGCTCAACTTTGGAACAAAATTCTCTTGAAAGAATGGAATGCCTCTTCCTCCTAGTGGCCTAGTTATAACACAACATGATAGCCTACTAGTGGTTAAGTTTGACTACATCAACTCTTAACTAGAGTTCCAAAATAGACTCATCTAGAGTCTTTTACATCACAAACACATGGCTAGCCCCTTTTCCATGAATAATGGAGGCTGACGTGACATCCTCCCAAACTATAGGTGTGAAAACAAGAAGGACAACTTTTGAGTGGCATAAATTTTGCATACAGACTCTGATTGGTGTGATTCTTGCGTTGTTGGAAATATATCTATGTGTATAACAGCATGATAATGTGCGGCACATAAGCGGAAAATTTTTACCCCCAAAAAACATTTTTTGATGCCTAAAAACGCTCTCGGAAGGTTTCAAACCTCGTTTTGCCAAATTGTGTCCCACTAGTAAAAATTGTCCTGTGAGCTGATTCCTCCACTTTTCCCACTCCAAATGCATCGAGATGGATTATAAGAAATATAATGATACAATTCGTATCAATTGGAATTTCAACATGATACATTTTGGGAAAGAGTAGGAAGCAATTTTAACGTTTTGGTTAGCAAATAGAGAGAATAAATCCTAGATCAATCTCAAAGCTCATCAACGTGTATATGCCTCCAATAATTTTAGGATAAATAACTTGAATACACTCTAGTTCATTTTGTAAAACTTTGAAAATGTGTATTGAAGTGTTTATAAAGATCCATGATATCAAAGAACATTACTTTATTTGTTTTATTGCATTGTCTCCCAATCAGTATAAGTGTTGGTCAAAGATACTCTTTCAAAAAAATACCCATTCATTTTCTATCTCATTAAATATAATAATATGTGTATGCTAATAGGCTAGGTCTATATCATGAATGTTTTACATCTTAATTATGAAATTACATGCCTAAATTGTATTAGAAATATGGAGAACTTCTAACCAAGTCTAAGAGGAGAGCATGAATAGATTAGTTGGTGGAAAGATGTTATTAGAAAATCCATATTCTTTATCATGTGTTCTAATCACCACATTGTATTTAAAAGGAAAGGAGATACATGGTTGTTAAAAGAGAGCTAGATAATTTCAATTAGTGGCTTCAAACTATCCCATGTAATGAGAAATTACACTATTTTGCAATTAAGATTCAATAACATGTTAAACTTTTATAGATTAAACAAGCCCAAGGATATCAAAGGGAAAGATTTCGTTGGGGCTTAATAAGAATTGGAATGATTAAGGACTTATTTAAAATGCTTTTCTATAATGAATCTCTCAAGAATATTTAAAGTAATAAAATCCAAGGGGTTATACATTGATATTGAGGATGTTTAAGAAATTGTATTTCAATCCCAATAAGTAACTAGATAATGTGGGGTGGCCATAGAAATTTGCGTGTGTAGTACTAAAAATAACTATCCAATGCTCATACTAGATTATGAGACCAACCATAGATGTTGGAAGAGTTGTTTTTAAGCCTCTTAAAAATAGTTAAAGGTAATTCATTCATACTAGAGAAATTCTTGGGAAAGTTGTATAAAAACTAATTATAATTGTGTTAATCGAAAAAATTTTAAGTTTATAAATAAACAAAGATAATCACTAAGTAATAATGTGTAATAATGTGTATAGTGTTATGATGAAGTATATTCTTAAAGCTAAGGATCCAAACTTGATCATAAGTTAAAGGCTCGTTATATTCATTCAAGTAGTGGTATGAAGTTTATTCCCAAAGTAAAGGACCCAATGTTGATCATAAATTGAAGTCACATTACTCTATTGAATTGTACAAATCATTCATATAAATAAATCTAACTAAGAAGCATAATTTATAAAGGGAGGAATTTTATTGTAGATAACATCATTGATTTGTGAGAAGGTATGGAGTAACTAAGAAGTATATCTTTATAAAGGGGAATTCTATTGTGGATAACATCACTGTTTTGTTTGAAGGTATGGGCTAATTTAGACTTTCAAGGCAAAACACTTTTCATTAATATAGATATTGAAAAGGGATATGATAAATTCAAATTGTTCTTAATATTTTCGATTTTGAAGACCTGTGTATTTAATCATATTTCCAAGAGTAGTTGAAATGAAATTCTTGAGGCCTTAACATATTTATCCATCAATATATGCCAATTAGGGATGTGTGATTATTCAATTCAAGCCTGATATATTTTTCACTTACCAATGCCTTGTTATTATGGTTGTTGTGAAACTTTATATTATTCATTAGTAAAAAAGTTGGTCATTGAATTACCTGAGGTCGTTCAAGATACTAAATAGTGAAGATAAACATATTTTCAATGCCATTTTATAGATCACATGTTTCTCACTAATTTGGAAGAACAAGAATATGTGGATAACACAATAGAATATGCAGAAACTTTTTGTACTTCTTTAATATCTAGAGTTCAATGGGATAAAGGCTAATGTTACACACACACACCCCTAACAACACCGTTGAGTGGTTGGATGGTGAAGGAAGGTTATTGAGGCAACTAGAGAAACTATTTACATTCTTTGACATCTTATTTTTGTTTCAAACCTCTCTAAGAAATTTTTTAACATTGTTAATTATTAGGTGGAGAAGAAGATAGAAAATGGATCACAAAAACCATGTCATTTACATCTCATATCAAAGTTGAATTAAGGTTATTGCAACTACCCATATATGTTATGCCTCATATCAAACATATTCTTTAAGTTCATACAAGAGGTTGATTGAAAGTCTCAGAATTTATCTATATGCCAAGTTTGAAGGGAAGAAAATCTTGAGCATGAGCATTACTATTAGATAAGAAAATCGCATACATGTAACGAAAAAAGTCAAAAGAATGAGCAAATGTGTAGTGAAGAAATAAATATATTAAACTTTTCAAACAAGAAAACAAAATAAGGTAAATAAGGACAATATCAAAGAGTGTGAAGATAAATTCTAGAGAAAGAATGCATGGTTGAAATAATAGAGAAGTGCACAATATTTTGACAAAGTGAAAGACTATATAGAGTAGTGAAATCGTTCATGTGCATCTTAGGAAGAAAAAAATTTGTGTGGGGTCGAATTGCCACTAGAAACATAGGATTGGAATGAGTTCTACCCAACTAACACCTAAAAAATGTTTATGGATCTACCTCAAGTAATATTCTCATATTCATTCATTAGAGAAACATGAGTGAAATTAAGTAGTTATTAGAGATTTTGAATGGTTTCCTTATGTCAATTTCAAATATAATTTTTGGTTTGGATTTGATTAACATTTGTTCTTAATGGATCATTTAAGTGACTCTAATCATTACTCTCCTAGTTGGTTTTAGTGACCTTGGTTTGGCCTTTGTATTATCAATTAAAGCATGAGGCTAAGGTGATTGGATTCACTCAAAGGTCTAGTAAAAAGGTAACTTTGTGTTTCATGGGAATCTAGGGTGTCAATTCATGAAGAAATCCCATCTCTAGTCCTTCATGTGATCAAAGAAACAACAATCACTCACAATAGGATTGGAGGTTGTGTCATGTGTGAGTTAGTGGAGGTTAGGAGGGGCATCAAGGGTTATAAGTTCTTGATTTTAGAGGCGTAGTGTAATCTCTCCAACTCTTCTAGAAGGTGCTCAAGGTGGTAGGAAGAATGGGACTATAAATTCTCAATAGAATCCCAAGTTCAAAACTAATTAACAACATTTTTACTAGGAATTCTATATTTTTGTATTATTATGTTGAGAAATTTATCCACAATGCATTTTTTAATTTCAATATTAAATTATTTCTATTTAATAAAAACATTTTTTCTTAATTCATTATTCATAATCATAATGTTATATTCATCGGGGAAGCTTTCTTTTATCTTTCATTTGGAGAAACCCATGATTTCTAATATTTATGTACATGTTGATATCAATATAAATTATTTTTCATTACACTGATTAGGGGTATCCCAAGTGGTTGGGACTCACAGTGATAATGCCACGCACCTAAGTTCAAATCCTGGCTAGCCTTGTTTGATACAATTTGTGGGCTATCATATTAGGCTAGGGGGTTTTTCTTAGCATTAAATTTATGTGATCCTTGCTGGCACCAATGATTGTATGTTCTAGTTATTGATTTCCCCCTTGACACATTCACACCCACAAAAAAATGTTACATTTCTAAGTAGCATGATTTAGACTCTTTTCAAATTGATATGATTATAAGTCATCATACTGCAAATTCTTCAAGGTGATATGTTAAGGTATTGTGGTGACATATAATTTTTTTCAAGGTACAATTGGTGTCTATTAAAGCTTGATTCATTATGGTTAACCTTTTGTAATTCATGAGAAATAAGGCCACAATTCTTTTAGGTTAAAATATTATGTAGGGAGTGAACTTTTTTGGTTAATAGGCAACATCGTGAGCATTTTTTCACTTAGTGACTTTTGGTCCCTTTGTAAAAATAAAGTTTTAGTTTTTATCTCTTCATTATTTTGATTTATTTTTAGTCCATTATCCCTTAATGCAATTCTAGGTTTTGAGCACTCCATTGGCATAAGGTTTCTCTCAACTAGAAGTAGTTTTTCCCAAGTTTTCACTAGAATCGTAATATCATTTTTTTTTTTGGATTCAATTGCTATTTAATAATTAGTGGTGGTCTTATTCTTAAGTTTTTGAATGGTCTATTAGGGTAATGTCAGGCTCTTAGTTATAGGTAGTTGTTCCCAAGTTTTCAATAGAATCAAAATTTTGAAGACAATTTTTGAGGATTCACCTTGTTATTTAATAAATAGTGTTGGTCTTATTCTTACATGAAAGTAAATTTCTAGTTTATGAAATATTTATTCATGTTGTACAACATTAGAGTGAGGCAAAACCTTTTGAGTAGTTCTTCCTTCTCAATTAGTTTGAAACTATTTGAACTAGTCAACATTGTGACATTCATAGGAGCAAACCAAAGTGAATTATAGCTTGAAAAAATACTAAGTATTCATGACCTGAAATTTAATTAATCACTTTTGAAGTAGTTGTATATCAAAAAATGTTATGTGAAAGAATTTTCACTACTAATCCACTTGAATACCCATGATTTCTCTTAAGAATCAGTTACAATTTAAGAGCTACATCTTTTTTTATTCGAAAGATCTAAACGTTATTGTTATCATTTATTCCTCAATCACACACGGTCTTTAATCCCTTTTAAGATTTCAGTGATATCAAATAGACATTGATTAACGAAATGCCTTAAGGTGCCAAAAGTAAGTAGTTCTCCCTTGTCATGTGTTGGGCTCTCAAACTACATTACAAATGAATCTAACTATATCAGATAAAGAGCATCCCATCCTAATTAATTTCTCCTTTCTACATCATTTTTTAATATTCCATAATAATTTATTAAATAAACACATATATACACACTCCACTAATTTAAAATTACATCACTAAACTACTAAATTAATATATATTAGAATTAATAAAATAATTTTTGTTATTATCTTTAATAATATTTCCAACCATCCAAATAACATATATATACTCTCTTAATTCCTATTATGTTATTTCAGACTAATTCCACATGCTTGATCTATTCATCCATTCTCATTTCCATTCTTCTATATATTCATATATCATATTCTCATCTTCTCCGTAGGCTTGATCTATCCCTCCACTCTCATTTCCATTCTTCTATATATTCATATGTCATATTCTCATCTTCTCCATTATCATGATATTGCAAAAAGAGTATTCTTTATTTTCTTCTTTTGCCTCTTATATTTTCCATAATATATGTTGGTAGATATTCCATATATATATATATAAGTCAGTGATTTTGTATTCAAGGTCAGGGTATATTATATAATGTTATCACCTCAACTAAAATATAAAGATTTCTAAAAAGAATTATTTGAAATTTAAATTCCAGCATTTATATTTTATATGAGTATTTTGATCTCTCTTTATAATAAAATTTATAAAAGTAAATTTTCTCAAGAAAATTAACAATTTTACATTACAAGGTTTACTTTAGAAATTATATAAAATTTTCCACAAAACATAATGATAAAAGTACTACATTATAACATCAACCATTAGAGTAGTTTATCAAATGAGATTTCTGATTCAATGCTTGATTCACACTGACAGTTGTTTGCATCGGTGTAGTGACATTCATTTATGTGCATGTTTAATTCTTCATCAGAGCATTCTGAAGAAGAACTTTCAGAGGATTCAGAGGTTGAACAGAGTTGTCATTGTTGTATCTGTTCTCTAAATGATATGTTTAGACAATTATTAGATTTGTGATTCTTAGAACCACATTTATAACATAGGGTTGGCATCATGCCTTCTGTTTTTACTGTCCTTTTCTTCTTTGCAACTTCAAAGGACTTCTTTCCTCTGTTTCTCTTAGATTCTTCTGATAAAGGACAACGACTGGAGGTATGTCCAGTTTGGCCACAGAGCCAATAAATCAATTTATTCCACTGATCTTTCTTATGTGTCTGTAGATGAATATCCTTGGGTTCATAGTAATGTGTTTTTGGAACATATCTATAGTATCCTTTCTTGGTCCCTTTTCTTTTCCTCTGTGGATATTTTCTGCATTCTTGTCTTTGAGGCAGGGGTCTTCATTTTCCAAAGATGGAAGCTCATGAATCATTAATACATGATCAGTATCATGAGGGAAAGGTATTTCAGAACACTTAGGATTTGGACACGGAGTGACAGAAGTTGTAGGAGGAGATACTCCTATCCTTGGATGGTAGTTCTGATGTATGACAGAATCAACAAGGCTACTGAGATTTATCTTTTGATTACAGCTTGGGCAAATGACTTGCAGGGATGAAAAAATTACAATCTGGGCATATTCAAATAGATCTATATGAGGGAAATTTACAGATGGTGTAAAATAACTGGTAGTATCTACTACTTGTGGATCAATGTACATGGATGATGCTTTGCAAGCTAAATTGATTCTTCTATGATCTATCGTAGATCTTCTAGGAAAGGATACTACATCAGATGTTGGTCCTTCTTGTATATCAACATAAGTAATCTTTTGCAATGTTGGAGGTTTTAGGTTATCAACAACCCAATGTTCTAGGAAACTTAGGTCCTCCCATTTAATAATCTGATGTTCTATCTTTTGATTCTAGGTATCTGTTAGAACAACCACACTAGATTTGGATTCTTTGCTGGGAGCATGGAGAACTGCAAGATAGAGCGTATTTGTGTGTCTAAAACAACCACGAGTTTGAATGGCAATATTATTTCTCTTTTTCTTCATATCAAACCCTGTTGTTTGAATCTGTAGTTGTAAAATATCCTTGATGTGCTCATCAAATGTATATATAGAAAAGTTGGGATAGCAATCAAAGTATACTGGTCCATCTGATAATGGAGCAACCATTCCTCCTATTAATGAATCTGAATACTTGTTATGTGTTAGATCTTTGACTGTGACAAGAATAAAATTATTCAATCCTCTATGGGCTAAGGGATTGATCCCTACCCTTATGCACCCTAGAAGCAAATAATTGGTTCCCAGTCTTTTGGCTTCAGCCTGAAGTTTCTTAGTGTCAAGAAGAGAAAGAGTTTGTACATAATCTGAGTTCTCTTGTATTTGACTAATACTTTCTTTGATAGATATTCTAGTTATAACTTTAAGATGAAACATAGATAAGTCAGCATATACTTCTGACGAGGAGATACTAGGCAGACACCACTTAGGTGCAGGCTAACTTTCAAAATATTCAAGTTCTGCAGAATTTATAACCCTTTTAGATGATGAAGAAAACATATCGCTTAATGGGTTTTCTTCAGCTTCAAGCTCTCTGAAAGAGGCTGGTCTTCTAGAATTATCCATTTTAGAGACTTGTAGATTTTGAATACCAACCGTAATGAACCAGACGTTACTGGCTCTGATACCAATTTTCCATTACATATAACGATATGAAACTACCCATAAATCCAAATACATTTATGATAGTCAAGAAAGAGGCTGCATGAAAAAAGTTTTCATCCTTCGGAAGAATATATTCTTTCCATTTTCCATTTGATATATTCATAGTCAACCCCTATGTCTATACTTTTTATTTATATTAAATGCAATCTCACTAGATTGTATCATACCTATGTGGCACTAATAAGTTCCTCTTAATTTGTATCACATTTTCATCTATATTATACTCCCATCAAGTGAACCAATATCATAGTTAGAAACCACAAATATTAGAGTTGTAGCCTCATGTCTCATTTAACTTAATTTCCTTCTCCTTATCATTGTATTTGGTTCATGTTGCTAGTTGATGTATTTTCAATTTTATTTAATACAACTACGTCTTTGGGGATTTTGGCACTCATATCGTTACCACTTCTATTTCATGATTTTTATGGCTATGGTAACTTCTACTTAAGACCATATTTTCCATTGTCGAGGTTATTTATTCTTGCGTTGCCTTGTGGACATTATGGTATGCAATTATTTTATTTTTGTTTTGCAAGTTCTCTTTAATGGTTTCATAATTGATAAATCTTATTTCGTATAATTTTAAATAGTGCTCAAATCCCATTATTTGAGATTAAAACTTGGATAATGTAGTTCTAATTTTAAGGCCCCACTCTATGTAGTTTCTTGGTCATATGAGCTACATTTTATAATACACTTTACCATGCCAAAAACAATGACAACATATACATAGTTTGAGGATAAAACCAAGAATTAGGTTTTTAATTTATGTTTTTGAGACTCAAAATACATGGTTATGGAAAAACAATCTAACCATTTAGCCCATAGTCCATGTGTTAAGTATGCTCATAACCCATGCATAAGCCATACAAATGGAATCTTTATTCAACTAAAAAGAAATATGGGCAAATTTTTAAGGAATAGGCACAACATGAATGGTTTTTATGGACTAATCTATGATTTGGGTCTAAAACAAAAGGACTTATTCCCTTATTTATACATTTAGGACCTAAAAAGGGAGTATGCATTTTATTTGGGAATTTACAAAACTTTATTATATCTTGAGTTTTTAACTAGGGATTTATATGGCATAATTAAAGAGTTAGAGAACTTAATTAGGAATATAAAAGGTATAACTGGGGATTTATGTGGATTAATTAGGGTTTTACAAAGCCTAATTATGGCTCATAACTAAACTAGGGATGTGCATGTTTAATAAAAAA
>APFE031622419.1:5705-21229 GCA_000404065.3 Pinus taeda
TTTTTGATGACATATTTACCTCAGCAGAATCAATTGGTCAAGCCAGAGAAATTGCTAAAACAAGGTATAATGACGAGGGGTTATTAGAATTCAACAGGCTCAGGCAGCAGAGGTTGCAAACTCTGCCCCTGGACTTAATAATACCGACCAAAGCGTCATCTTCAAGCGAGCCTGGTGAGCAACGACAGAAAGAAACCTCTGCTAGTAAGCAGGAGGAACAATTGAAGAAAAACCAAGAAGAAAAGAGCAAGCAGAGCGTTCAGCTAAAGAAAAAGAAGAACTCTTAAAACGAGAACATGCAGAACACTTAAGGCAAGAAGAGGAAGACAGACTGAGAAGAGAGCAAGCAGAGTTACGGCAGAAAGAACAGGAACAACAAGAGAAGGAGAGACAGGAACAATTGCTCAAGGAGTTGCAATCCAAGCAGAATACTCCCGATACCAATAAAGGTACCGACACAGACCCCGAGCTGCAAAAGGAATGGCAGCATTTTAGTACCATTATCGGCAGGACTAAAGATTCAAAGAATACCGACACTCCGAGAAGCAGCGGCATACAAACAGAAGGTTCATCCCAGGTTTTGAATACAAACACCGGCCCACCCAAAACTATGAGTGTAGAGATTATTCCGAAAGGTCCTAGTGACCAAATAACCCTCCTGGTAGAAGACATTCCCCCACTAAATGTCTTCTATATCCCTAAGCACAGAGCAGTAGTAAAAAGATCAAGGAAAAGGCAGAGGCTTGATCAACCTCCCCTTTTTCCTGAGCAACCACTAACGAGCAATGTAGTCTGGAGAGAGAAATTTGACCCCTCTGACGACCTAACCAAATTGTCACAATATGCGGGAGCCTATTCGGCTGCCACTATCGACAAAGCTTCAGAGGTAACAGTTCTCTTAAAGACTAAGGACCAGGAGATTTTGAATCTTCAAACGGAATTAGCAGATGTCAGACAGAGGGTGATACAAGCAGAACAGCAATCAGCGGGACACCAGCAAGAGGTAGCGCGCATCAACGAACAGCTATCGGAACAACAGAAAATCAATGAGCAATTGATGCAACAGTGGCAGGAGGAAAAGCAATCGATCACTCAGGCATCTATCCAAAAGCAGAGCGAGCTAACAGAGGCATTGGAGTAGCTGCAGGTAGCAAATGAGCAATCTTTAAGAGTTAAAGATGAACACATTGCTCAAATTACAGCACAGTTGGAAGCCATAAGGGGAGAAGCGCAAATAGAAGAATTTAAAAAAGAGGCAATGATAATTAATAAAGCGCTTGTATCTCAGGTTAAACTTCTAGCACAATCCTTTTCTCAGGCAGAACCACTCTGTGAATTGGCTTCAACTGTAAGTGATCAGGTGGAGCAGATTAGAGTAGAATATAATCAAGCTGAGGGAGATATATCTGACTATCTTGAATGGAAAGATTCAAAGTCAGGTAAGCAAGCCAATCCACCTCGAATATTGGAAGTCCACAAAAATATATTGTTTACAGAATGGCAGGGACAAATTTTGAAGGCAGAAAGGGCAGCATCGAGATGTACATTAACCGTTGATAATTTGGCCAATCTGGTAAATGATACTTTATATCAGGTCAATATTACTTCCCAATGCACGCCTGGAAAGATCACTACTGCATATACATTGGAACAAACATGCTACCCCGAGTTAGAAAACAGAGCAGGATTGATTACCGCGGTTAAAACTTTAGACACGGATGCATATTGGCGGTTTCTAATCAAGCCACATAAACAAAGATCTGCTCTCAAGTGCCTAACCGATGCCATTCAATATATGATCCCCGAGATACAGGACTCCACCTATGCTGCCCAGCTCAGTTCCAGGCTCAACAAACCTTCGGAGCTTGAGCCGATGCTCGCTATTAATCAGCTCAGGTTCACAGGAAAGAGGCCGGCAGAGTGATTCACCGCCAGCTCCTCCGATCATCAGCAAAATAGGAGATAGAATTTATTGATATCAGATTAGTTAGCTTTTCTGTTTTAATAGATATTTTAGATTAGTATAGTATTTATAGACCCTTTCATGCATTTAGAAAGGGTCGTAAAATTTTGTATAAGACTTAACAGACTGAAGTTTGCACTATTGTGCTTCAGCCTCTATTCTTTTATGAAACTCGACCACCTGCTTTTACTTTAATGGAGAAGTTTCTTGATTCAATTGTGCACTACTATCATTGATGCAAAGATTGTTATGCGTTGAAGTAGAAGCCATACATAGTGATTCATATCAGGAGTGGCTTACGATTCAAATGGTATTTTTATCCTTTGTTTGAATTCATTCTGTTTATATGATTTCACTATGTGATTATTCCTGCTATCATTAACTGTATGCATGTGTAACAACAGGAAATCTTGTTCATACCACTATTGGATGTTCAGATGATATGCCTTATTTTTTAATCATGTATGCATTAATGGTATGAACCTTTAAAGTTTAGTAGTATTGCTTTAATCACTGTGTCTAACTATTTAGGTACAGTGATCTTGAATGATTTAATATCTGTGTTTTGAGAATGCGGTTATCTATATAATTGTATTTTTAGGATATAGAACATCAAAAGCTACACTTTAGAAGTTCAAATAGATTCCCGGGATAGTTTTATTTACTTACATTTCTGTCAATAGTTTTAGTCATCCACCTATCGCTACTGTTATTTACAAAGTATGCATTCATCCCATTCATCTATTACTAGGAAACTGGTCCCATTATCCCCAGTCGGAGCCACTACACCAAACGGAAAAGGAGCTGCACTAAGGTCCGGACCGGGTGGTTTCCCCCAATGTCGGTGCAACGATTTTCGAGGCATCAACAGGTTAGCAAATCTTGAAATTTCTAGATTGAAGAAAGCCTCTAGGAAGCATGCAATCAAGGAAGCCCATTTTGACAAAATGCAAGCTCTGTGGGAAGACAAAACATTTCAAATACTCGAGCTGGTCGATTGTAATGCACAATGTTATACCTGGACAGTCCCTGCAATAAAGGAAGCAGCATTCATCAGAAGGGTTAACATGAAACTGAGAGTTGGGATCAAAGTTATGAAAAAGCAAATTGAAGATATGAAGATATAGCTAAGCCAGCAGGAAAGACTTCCTTAGCTAAGGAGAATCTCACAGCAAGTAAGGTTAAATTCCAAATTTTGATGATTTACCATGTTCAATTTTGGATAGCTTCAGGGCAGATGAAAAGGACATGTTAATACAAAGAAACCCAAGATAGTCAAATTTTGGCTTGAAACTATGTTTTGGTGATTACACAGCAGTTTCGTAGCGCGCTACGAAATTGCTGAAGATGATGCCTAATGCACAGCAGTTTCGTAGCGCGCTACGAAACTGCTGTAGCTGCATAATTAAAACTAAGTCGACCAATTTTGAGGGACCGAGGGGAAATTTTTGAAAGGAAGTCTCAGAAAAATATCATTTACAATGTGCAAACAACCAGCCAGGGCAAAACAAGCGGAAGGAAGTTATATGAACTTTAAACTTTTTGTTATACAAATGATCACAGGTAGTATTGTGAATAACTTTTCAATCAACTTTGAAGAGGTTTTTTCATCACACATGTATATGGGAAAGGCTTACAGCACATGAAGAACGTGGCACTCCAATAGATTGTTGGGTAATTAAAGAAGATCAACATGGTTAATTGGTTCCGAATATCTTTGAGGAAACCAAAAGCAGAAAAACAGGGGCAGTTTCCTACTTCTCAGCAGCAGTAAAGGGATAAGACATTAAGGACTAGTAAGGAGCATCAAACGTCCACCACAGCTAAATTGAAGGAGACCACTTGTCAGAGAATGAGATTTGATTGTAATTAATGCTATTACCAGCATGATGTGGAGTTAGACTCCTAATTGTCTTAGGTTTCTAAAATGTATAGTTAGCAGTTTGTTGCATTTAATAATTAGTTAAAGTTTGAATAGGTGTCATAGCACGCAGAATTCGAGTTCCCCTCATGCTAGAGGAGAAATCTCAGAGCTCTATATATAGCAGAAGAGTTGATGTACAAAAGGTTGGAAAATTATTGAGAAAAGCTCTTATATTGTGCTTTGTGTAAAGACTCTGTTTTCTAGTAATACAGTATTGGCCTTGCTTCTCAGGAATCATAAAGAATTCGATGTTATGGATGTCTTGTGTTTTCTTCTTCCTATTATCTACAGTGTTATGAATGTGTGATCACTTAGAAATCACTTACAGTGCTCTAATTTCCTGCATGCATTTGTAAACTGTGTTGGTCCCCTATGTGTTTGATATGTTCTACATATGTTGGATTCTGAATGCCCTGACTTCTATGCAAAGCTAACTCTACTATCAATACTGAAGCATATCTAACTCCATAAGCCCAATGGATACTTTCTAATTTTATTTCAACCACTCACATTTTACATTTGTTTTACAAGAGTTAGTCATCTTACTTATAATAAAAAATCATTAATCCTGTGAGAGAGCCCTCTCAGGTTGGGGAGGCTAAGCCTCAGCCTAAAGTTGGTTTGAAATAGTTACTTGAAGTCTACCTGATCATAGCAGCCTATCAGGGTCTGATTTTGAGATAACATGTATCACATTCCATAGACAAATATAGTAGTCGAGAGGGATAGGGAGAGAGAACAGAGATAGGATTTATGCATTATAGTAGCCCATGTTCCACAAGACATACTTCTTTGTACTCACAACCAATTTCTATAGAGAGAAAGAGAGAAAAACGGCCTCACCTTCCGGTTGGGTTTTCTCTCGAAAAAGGTTTCCTAGGATATATCTTGTGTCAAATGTATTTGTGAGTTTTTATTTCACTCTTCTCAATTTTCTACATAAATTTTAATTTGAATGCATACACAATAAACAAAAATCTACAAATCCATAAATATAAAGAGAAATAAACCCTAATAGTGTAGATTTTGGATTTTTAAATATAGTTTTATTAGAACCGTTGTGACAAATTGTCTAGTGGAATATCCATGGAAATTTACAGATCAACTCTTTATACAATACATATCATCATTTTTGTAATATATCTATCTCTTGTAGATAATCATCAATCTTGTTGAAGTAGTTCAATTTCATAATTAGAATTTTATAGCCTCTTTCCACCTTTATCCATTTAAAATTCTAAATGATCCTTGTTTTTTTGTCAAAGAACCAACACAACAAATATAGGGTATTGGGCACAACCAATGATGGTGCAGGTGTTGGGTACCATTGACATACACCCTTAGTGTTCCATCAAAAGAGAAAATTGACTCACTTGACCTTGACTTTCACTATCTTGGATTTGAATTGACTTAATAGGCTTGGCTTAAATAAACTTGGCTTTGACTCTTTTTGTCAATTATTTTTAATGATTTTTCTAGAAAGATTATTACTGACTTCAATTTTACTTTGATTCAACATTCCAAACTCTTCAATTAATTTTGATGATTTAATTAGTGAATTCATCAAATTTTATGAATTCAACAATAACTAAAAAATTCAGAGAACACACTAGAAATATCTATGAGGATAACCTGAAGACACCTTCACATTGCCCCAAATTTGTGTTACAACCTACAAATATTGCATGAAATTTTTTTATTGTAGCTTTCACAAACCATCAAAATTTAATAAGTAAAAATCTCACTAATTAGATTAATTGAAAAAATGAAAGATAACAATTTGAATAATCACTAGGGTTTCCTATTTCCAATTGTTATCTTGTAAAAATATGGTTTATATAGTGAGAAAAACATATTTTTCACTTACGATGTTCATTTTTCCACATTGGATGAAAATTTTCAGCAATATTTTTTCCTTCAAATTTGACATTTTAAGTCCATCTTAAGAGGGATTTGGTCAAGTTTAGAGATATTTCCAGTGATACACTAATTGCTTAATTTTATTGTGTATAATGACCATAATCTACATTTTAATGAATGCACATTCCATGATTACACAAAATCCATTTTTTATATGACCAATGTCCAACCAAAGATGAATCCTAAAAACATAAAAATACCCTTTGATGTTTCTGAATATACTTTTCAACACATATTAATAATTGAAAATAGATCAATAATGAAAAAAAGCCTTAATTTTACAGGTAACCAATCTAGAAACAACAAGTTTCCCCTTCATTGATGCCTTCTTTTTGGATTGCAAGCATTTCAAATGCTAGTTCTCTCTTCTCCATTGTAGCTCATGGTCATTAGAACCATCACAGTCATATACACATCATTCTCATTGTAATATCATCACCAGAGAAACCACAACTCTAATACCAAATTTTATGAATATGTACATAAAATAAAAAAATAAAAAAAAAATAAAAAAAAAAAATTGACACACAAAATTTCACCATAAAAACACATATACTTTAAACATCACATTGCATTGATTTCTCACATATCATACATATATTTCTTTTAAAAGAGTACATGGTGACCATAATAAACACGTCATAATAAGATATTTCATTTAACCATATAGTAATATTAAATAGTTTCCCAAGAGATTCCATAAGATCCTCCTCTCTCACTTATCTATGGAGTCTTCATTCTTAGTTTCATGCATTCACATTTATGCATGGTTTACATTATTAAATATCACAAGTAACAATTATTTTAACTTGCCTATGAACAATGCCTCTTTACATTTATGCTTATTTACCCAATAAACTTTCTTCACAATTTATAAGTTTAGATTTCTTAATTTTGTGTTATCCTTTTCAATTGTGATATTAGAAATATTAAATTGAAAATTAATTAAGGATATAACAAATAATAAGAGTGGGGAGATAGTTGTTATATTTTTGACAAGTACTTAGAGGAAATGATATCTTACATGGCCCAAACCTTTCCATGTGAGAAAAGAATCCATCACATATTTCATTAATTCATCCATTACTAAAAGATTTTCAACATTAAGTTTACAATGTGATTATATTGATTTAAAATTGGGTTAGTCTAATTAAGAATACAATGGGTTAGTCATCAAGGTTCTCCATCAAACCATATGTACTTCTATGCAACATAGAATTTTATTACTTTTTTGTTTCTTCTGAAAAAGGAAATAGAAAGTTGTGAAGGAACAAGGAAACTATTTGACTTTTGTTGCTTTTATGTGGCAAGCATAGTATTTATGTTCTTGAAATTAAATCTATGATACCCCTTATGGCAAAGGGTGATGTTGAAAACTAATCCTAAAGGAAACATTAAATTGCATACAATTAAGAGCAAAATATTCACTTATTAATAGAGAGAATTAGCAAGTGTCCATTGCAAATGAAAAACTAGCAAGAAGTTTGATTATTTTCCTTTTAGTTTTAGACTAGTGTTGAATATTGCGCCTCCACCTTTGCTTTGAGATGTGGGAGGCTTTATTTTCAAGGTTCTACATGAAGCTATATATATTTCCCCGCAACTTCGAATTTTATTACTTTTGTAAATATTAAGAAAAAGGAAATATATTTGAAAGAAGGAAGGACATTAAGAATGATACAGAACCTAACCATACGATTTAGGATTGCTACTATTTGGAAGCTACTCCATATTGATCTTCCACCTCAGTGATTGGATCACTTATTAGTTAAACTTTTACTTTCCCTTCACAATAAAGAGTTAATTTTTTGTCTATACATTAGGAAGCTTCCTAAGAATCTTTTAAAAATATGCTTCCATAAAGTTTCATCATGCATAGGTCTTAAAAGGATTTCTTCAATATACCCATAAGTGTGATCCCTAGAATCCAATGATGAAGTATCTATAAAGTCTATTTCTTTCCATCATTAGTATGTTGGGAGTGTACGATGGTGCTTATATAGTCTTGCTTATTGATTTTCTAATAAATCTTGATTTTTTGGAAAGAAATGGTGCAACAAGTTATTTGTAGACAACTAATATTATATGTCCACTAGTATTGGAAAAGATATGAACATTTAGTGGTTTGTCCTAGTTATTGCAACTAATTTTATACATTATGTTGAAATAACGGGATCACACTTGAAAACCTTAAAAGTAATTTCGAACACAATCAATAATTCAACATACTAGGCAAGTAAAACAAGCATTTTTAGAAAAAACTCACAAACTCACTCTTAAGTATATTAAAGATGATTTCAAATGCATCAACTTATGCATTTCTAAGATGTTAACAAATGCATTAACTTATGGACTTACTAAGCAAACATAATAAGACTTCTTAGAAAAAGGTCGCAATAATTTGTTTGTAAATATTGGATGAAGACTAGATAAATTTGACCATTATGTGGATATATATGTTTTGGAATTAAGCATTAAACTCAAATATCACATTCTCTTGGTCTTAGAAAAACTTATTTATTTCTTTGCAATACAACTATTTGATGAAGAAGTAGACATAGTTTACCACTAGGTAGATGTACATGTGTTGGAAATAAGGCTTGCACTATAATACCACACTTTTTATTGGTCTTCTTACTTTCGATTAGCTTGTATGCCTTCACTTCTTTTTTCTATGCAAAGGGAATTTGTAATTTCATTAAAATAAAATTATGAAATTATGTTCTATATATGCTAAAAAGAATTCATAGTATCCTTCAGAAAAAAGGAGCCATAATTCTGTGAATGAGTCTTCATCGCACATCTCATATTGACCAAGAGCAAGACAAATCCATTCAAGGTTTGTATTTGATATCATCCTTATATGAAAGATGCATTGTATTTTTCCTTATCTCTAAACCATCAACCCTTGTAATTAGGGGGGAAATGTTGACAACAATCTTATTATTACAAAAATTATATACCCAAAGTACTAAATCCTCAACTCATATAGTGAATATGGATTCTAAAGAAGCACTTAAAAGGGGGTTGTTTGTTTCTACGCCTTCAACTATAAGTTAGTTTATCGAATAAAACCCTTTTTTCCTAAAATAGGAAAGATCACTGTCCATCTCAAATATACGGTGGGTTGTGCTATGAGTTATTGAAAGAGATGAAGCATATGTACTTGAAACAATTTTAAGACCCAAAAATTGGTCCTGCAATTTTTTTGGGGTGAAAATGGTTTGCAAAACACACATACACACATATATGGTAAGTGGATGTTACAAACAACTAAGTTATTGCTACCAATACAATCAAACTAACTAGACTTCAACATGGTTCATATAATCAAGTCATAAAGTTCAAATCCATGTTTGTAAGTTTGTTGTTGCATTTTAAATATAAATAATTTCTTCTATATATGTAAACATAATACAAATAATTTCGAAGCAATTTAATCTATAGATAATAATATTGACATCATGGATAGACGAAAAAATCAAATTGAATATAAACCTACAATCTATTCAATATAGTGTTGCAAAACCATGTAATTTCCTTGTTGACAATATGATAATGCATACTAGCATGAAGTTGTTTGAATAATTAAAAGTTTAAAAAAATATTAACATTACATGAATGTTGGCAATACCTAAAATATTTGTCATTCTTCACTTCATAAACTAAAATGTACAAGAACTTTGGTCACTTGATGTAGAGGCATCATTCCTTATTGCATTTGTATCGATAAGCAACTTGGATACGCTTCGTCTCAATCTTCTAGAAGCAACTGCATTTGCCTCCAAATCCTTTTTGATACTCTCCAACATCCTTACCACAACTCTCATAGTTGGTCTTTCTTCTGGTGAATGTTTTGAACAAAGCAAACCAACATGTAGGAAATCTAGTAGACATTTATATACTTTGTTCTCATTAATTTCATCTCCACACACCTCACTAAAAAGGCTACTTTCAATTACCTCATTCACATTGTTTGGGTATGCAAAGTTCACCCAATTGTGCAAGTTTAAGTCTCCCACAAACATGTGACTAGTTGGTTGTTTTCTGGTGAGCATTTCCAATAACATAATTCCATAGCTATAAACATCTCCCTGGGTGGACACTGTTCCACTCAATCCATACTCTACAGTAAAAGAAACATTCATTAAATTTTACTCAATCAATCAATATAAATATTGTTAATGAGAGAATAAAAATGAAAATGTTGTTTAATAAAGACATACCTGGGGCAATGTAGCCAATGGATCCTCTTAGAGCAAGTGATGAAGCATGTGAATTTGTAGAGCTTTCACCAATCAACCTTGCAATACCAAAATCTGTGACATGGCCTAACATATTTTCATCCAAAAGTACATTGCTAGGCTTTATATCACAATGTACTACTTGCACAAAACAATCATGATGAAGATATTCCATTGCATGGGCCACATCAATGGAAATGTCTAATAGTGTTTTCAACTCCAGTTCGCACACATCCTCACCATTATTGTCATCTCTTTTAGGATACAAATGCTTCTCTAAGCTTCCATTAGACACAAACTTGAACACTAAAGCTTTGAAATGGAAGTTGGAACATGAGGTTATGATTTTGACTAGATTTCGATGTTGAACCTTCTGGAAGACACTGCATTCTGCTTTAAAACTCTTCTCACTCTGGTCATTTTGCAATTGGAAAACCTTCACAGCAACAGGTGTGCCATCATTCAAAATTCCTTTATAAACTGACCCAAAGCTCCCTGTTCCCAACAAGTTGGCTTTGTCAAATCCATTAGTCGCTATGTGAAGCTCTTGATAAGAGATCCTTGGATGCTCTACCTTTTGGAAAATAGATCTTGAAACATGAATGTTTTGTATATGCATATTCCCTCTCCATAGGAATCTTAAAAGAAAACAACAGAGTATAAAAGCGGTAGCTCCACCCACTATCAATAGCACTCTTTTGACAATTGTAGAATGACCTTGACCTTTTGGTGTCGGACAAGGATATAATTGGAATATTTTTGGTCCACAGAGGTTGGCATTTCCATTTAAGGACATGGAAATTGATTCATTTGCAAAAATTCCCCCTGTTGGAATTTCCCCAGCGAGCTTGTTGAAAGATAAATTTAAATATTGAAGCATTTTCAGCTTGTTGAGAGTAATAGGTATTGTCCCAGATAAAAGGTTGAAAGAGAGATCTAGGCTCATAAGGCTTTGCAAATTTTCAAGTGAATCTGGAATAGAACCTTGGAAGGAATTCCGAGATAAATTCAGCGAAATTACTTCAACACAACTACCAAGTGTAGATGGAATGACTCCACTCAAGTGATTAGCAGAGATATCTATAGCTTGAGCCATTGAAATTTTACCAATCTCCATGGGCAAGGAGCCTTCTAATAAATTCCAAGACAAATTCAAATAGAAATTTAGATTGTAAAGCTTACCAATCTCATGTGGTATGTTTCCAATGAGTTTATTGTGTGACAAGTCGAGCAATTCCAAATTTGTACAGTTTCCTAAGTTGGAAGGTATGCTCCCTGATAATTGGTTGTGATGGAGGTGGAGAAATCTTAATTGTTTAAGGGGTGCAAGGGAATTGGGAATCTTTCCGGAGAGCATGTTTCCACTGATGTCCAAGAGACCAAGTCGTTTTAAATTTTCAAAGTCATCAGGAATATCTCCTTGTAATTTGTTATTTCCTAAAATTAATCTTTCTAAAATTTTAAGGTTTCTTAAAGATGGAATGCTACCATTTAAAGAATTTCCAGATAAATTTAGATAGATTAGGTTGGTAAGATTGCCTATATGTGGAGGGATGTTCCCTTCTATCAAGTTGTTTCCTAAGTTCAAGATAGACAAATTGGTAGAAAGTTTTCCTATGGCAAGGGGTAAGACACCAGCGAGTTTATTGTCTCTCAATTTTAGTTCTTTTAGGTGGGAACAATTGGTAAGGGCTATAAGAAAAGGCATGGTTGTAGCACTTCCACTGTGAAGTTGATTAGAGTGCAAATGTAATTTTTCAAGGAGGGATAGCTTACCTAATGTTGTTGGGACACTCCCTATCAACATGTTATGGTCTAGAGAGAGATGTTTGAGTTTTGAACAATTTCCAATGGAATTTGGTATCTTTCCACTAAGTTGATTTCCCCATAAAGAAAGAAAACTCAAGTTAACCATATTTGGCAAAGTAAAAGGAATACTTCCAGTGAGTTTGTTACTGGAAATTTCCAAGTTAACCAAAGTGGAGATATTTGAGAAAGAAGCGGGAATGGGGCCTGATAATTCATTGTCATAGAGGTAAAGTGATCGGAGACTAGTGAGTCGGCCCAATTCTTGTGGAATGCTACCAATGAGTTTGTTCATGGTAATTTCCAAGTCAACCAAGGTAGAGATATTTGAGAAAGAAGTGGGAATGGGGCCTGATAATTCATTGTCATAGAGGTAAAGATTTTGGAGACTAGGGAGTTGGCCCAATTCTTGTGGAATTCTTCCACTGAATTTGTTCATGGAAATGTCCAAGGAAACCAAGGTAGATATATTTGAGAAAGAAGTGGGAATGGGGCCTGATAATTCATTTGTAGAGAAGGAAAGTGTTTGGAGACTAGCGAGTTGGCCCAATTGTTGTGGAATGCTACCAATGAGTTTGTTTTCGGAAATATCCAAATTAACCAAAGTGGAGATATTTGACAGAAATTTGGGAATGTAACCTGACAATTCACAATAACACGAGTAAGACCATTTTTAAATTTCTAAAAAAACCAACGCCCAGAGATTTCAAAAGGAAGATGAATAGTACCTGTGAGAATGTTGGCTGCTAAGTTAAGCTGCTGCAGATGTGTTAGGTAACGCAGCTGCTGGGGAATACTTCCAGTCAGATTGTTGTAGGAGAGAAACAAGTAAGCCAAATTTGTACAATTGCCGAGATCACTCGGAATGTTTCCCTTCAATTGATTGTCGTGCAGCCTGAGATCCCTCAAACGGAAAAGGCGTCCCAACTGAGTTGGTATGTGACCATGCAAGGAATTTTCTCCAAAATCAAGTAATTGGAGATTAATGAGAAGGCCCAATTCTTCAGGAATGCTTCCTGCGAAAGCTTGTTTGTGAAAATTTAAGTCACTCAAAGCTTTTAAGATATTTGATAAAAAGGAAGATAATTTTTTGCAATCTCTAAAATAATCAAAACTGAAAGGTAACCAAAGGAAGAAGATTCATACCTGTGAGAATGTTGGCTCCTAACAAAAGCTGTTGCAGATGTGTTAGGGAACCCAGCTCATGGGGAATACTTCCAGTCAGATTGTTGTAGGAGAGCACCAAGTAAGCCAAATTTGTACAATTGCCGAGATCACTCGGAATGCTTCCGTCCAATTGATTGTGTTCCAACTCTAGATCCCTCAAACGGAAAAGTCGTCCCAGCGAAGTTGGGATATGACCATGGAGGGAATTTTCTCCAAGATCAAGTGATTGGAGATTAACGAGAAGGCCCAATTCTTCAGGAATGCTTCCTGCGAAAGCTTGTTTGTGAAAATTTAAGTCACTCAAAGCTTTTAAGATATTTGATAAAAAGGGAGATAATTTTTTGCAATCTCTAAAATAGCATTTAAGATATTTGATAAAAAGGGAGATAATTTTTTGCAATCTCTAAAATAATCAAAACTGAAAGGTATCCAAAGGAAGAAGATTCATACCTGTGAGAATATTGGCTCCTAAGTAAAGCTGCTGCAGATGTGTTAGGGAACCCAACTCATGGGGAATACTTCCAGTCAGATTGTTGTAGAAGAGCGCCAAGAAAACCAAATTTGTACAATTGCCGAGATCACTCGGAATGTTTCCCTCCAATTGATTGTTGTCCAACCGGAGATCCCTCAAACGGAAAAGGCGTCCCAACTGAGTTGGGATATGACCATGGAGGGAATTTTCTCCAAGCTCAAGTGATTGGAGATTAATGAGAAGGCCCAATTCTTCAGGAATGCTTCCTGCGAAAGCTTGTTCGTGAAAATTTAAGTCACTCAAAGCTTTTAAGACATTTGATAAAAAGGGAGATAATTTTTTGCAATCTCTAAAATAATCAAAACTGAAAGGTATCCAAAGGAAGAAGATTCATACCTGTGAGAATGTTTACTCCTAAGTAAAGCTGCTGCAGATGTGTTAGGGAACCCAGCTCATGGGGAATACTTCCAGTCAGATTGTTGTAGGAGAGCGCCAAGGATACCAAATTTGTGCAATTGCCCAGATCACTTGGAAGGTTTCCCTCCAACTGATTGTGGTGCAGCCAAAGGTTCCTCAAACGGAAAAGGCGTCCCAACTGAGTTGGAATATAACCGTGTAGCGCATTGCCAGAAAAATCAAGCGTATGGAGAAAGGACAAATTGCCGAGGTAAGGAGAGATGGTGCCCTGCAGTTCCATGTCAGGAAGGTCGAGAGAGACGACTCTGTCCATGTGACGGCGGCTGCAGGTGACGCCGGGCCAGTTACAGAAGGGGAGTGCGAGACTCCAGTTGGCCATGGAAGCATGAGGATCACTGCTTATTTTGTTTTTGAAAGCTAAGAGAGACTGTCGATCGTCATGAAATGAATGCGGAGAGGAGGAGGAGATGGAGATGAAGGAAAAAGTGAAGATGAAAAAGAGGAAATGAAGAGGAAAAGAAAAAGAGAGGAACGGCATGGTGCTGGAAATGGAAATGGAAATGCAGAGGAGAAATTGGAATGCTGGAGAGAGACGGGCAAAGGATGGTATGAATGTGAAGGATGGTCACGAGTATTTATAAAGAGAGAGGGGGGTGAATCGTGTAATTTTTCGTCCTCTCGTCAACGAGCGAATGAAAGAGTGTGAAGATGAGGCGTAATTCCTAGTGATCAACATTCAGGTCGTTCAGTGATCTACATCTCATTATTTTTTTTATTTTTAATAATTATTTGTGGATGTAATTATTGAAAGAGTGAGGTAATTATTTGTGGACCCACAATTCCATAGATTTCCACCGAAATTTGGGCGTAGTGAAGACGGAGGTGGTGGTGTGATTATGAAAGTTTGGGCGTGGTGAAGACGGAAGGGAAGCATGGGAAGATCCACTCAGAAATTTTGCTTTCAAACATTTAATTATTAATTAGCGAGTCATGGCGTGCAAGACGGGAGGAGGAGGCGGCCATTGACAAGAAGTCGTGCATAAGGAGTCGTTGCGTTGAGTCATGGCGTGCAAGACGGGAGGAGGAGGAGGCCATTGACAAGAAGTGGTTGCGTTGAGTCATGGCGTGCAAGACGGGAGGAGGATGGGGAAGTTTTGCTTTCAACATTTGATTATTGGTTTATTATTAATTAATTATTCATCTATTTAATCGTCCACCAGCGGAGCATAAGTCAGTCAAGATGCGAGAGGTGCATAAGTCAGTCAAGATGCGAGAGGTGTGTAATTATGGGCGTAGAGTCGAGTCATATTACACATGAAAATATCTGATTATTAAATTGATTTTGTTTTCCATACATCTGATTATTGCTTATCATATTCAAATCTGTTTTATGCTTAATCATTATAAAATATAATACGGAGACCCGGAAGTTTCGCCGTGGTGGAAGGGCAGCGGAGCCTTCCGTAATGGAGGTGTAATTATTACGATGTGATTAGGTTTTTTTTAATAGTTATGATATGTTATAAGATAAGGCGTTTTCTGACCATAAGGCTTTTTCATATTCAAATTTATAAATTATTTATATAAAATTGTAATTTTATTATTTCTGAA
>APFE031622421.1:0-27748 GCA_000404065.3 Pinus taeda
CAAGAAGGATAATAAATTATCACACAAGTACTATGGCCCTTACAAGGTATTACAAAGGATTGGTACTATACAAATTGGAGTTGTCTGCGTCTTTGTTAGTACACCAAGTTTTCCATGTTTCTTGCTTAAAGAAGGTTATAAGTGACAAGCTCTGAGTTCAAAATATATTTCTAGAACTTGATGAGGAAGGAAAAACAATATTGGAACTTGAAGTAATAAAAAAATAAGAATCTGATAGCTTTGGAATTGATCAATTTCAGAGTATCTCATTAAGTGGGAGAAATTACCAGCTAAAGATTCCACATAGGAGGATGAGTATTTCATACAAAAGCATCCATAATTACTCAAGTTTTGAGGAAAACATTTTTTTGAAGGAGAGGGGCATGTTAGATCCCTATAATACTACTATAGTCTCCATATTGTTATTGTTCTGCCCCATAAAAACCTATTATTGTTATTGTTGAGCTCTTACATTATTATTGTTATGTAGGCCCTAATTATATTTTGACCCTTTAGACTTCTATATATACCAAGGAGGTATTGTCATTTGAATCATCCAAGAATTGTTCATTTACGTGATGTAAAAGGAGGTTTCCCCCTCGAAGAGAGTTATTTTGAAGTCATTGATGTATTTTTTTATTTTTTTTTTATTATTATTATTTTTTTTATCTAGTTACATAACATTTGATACTAGGATATGACAAAAATCTTGTTTGTAAGCTAAAAAAGGCTTTGAATGGGATAAAAGAAGCTCCCCGAGCTTGGTACTATCGTCTTGACAAATATATTCAACAATAAGGATTCAAAAAAGGTTCAACAAATAACAACTTATATATTAAAGCAAGAAAAAAGAGAAACTCTTGGTAGTAATGTTTTATGTCGATGATATCATATTTGGTAGCCACGTTAACTCAATGAGCCAAGGGTTCACATCAACCATGCAAAAAATATTCGAAATGTCTCTACTTGGTGAGCCAACATTTTTTCTTGGTTTACAGGTAAATCAAACTAAGCTTTGCTATTTTTCTTTCTCAAACTAAATATCTCAAAGATATCACGAATAAATGTTGATTAGAAGATTGTAAACCTATGGTAATAAGATGTCTCATCCAAGATGATGAGTCTCTAAGAATTAATCAATCTAAATATAGGTAAATGACTGGAATTTTACTCTATCTTTTAGGTACTAGGCCAAATATTATGCATGCAGTAGGCATAGTTAGAGGGTTACAGACTAACACTAAAGAGACTCATCTCAAAGTTGTTAAAAGTATATTCAAGTATTTGGAGGGAACTTAAGATCTTAGACTATGGTATCCTAAGAAAACAAAGTTTACACTTCAAGCATATACTCATGCAGATTAGGCCGACAACATTGATGATTGAAAAAGTACCAGTGGAGGATCCTTCTTGGGACAATTCTTAGTCTCTTGGTTCAGTAAAAAGTAGAGCTCTATTACCTTATCAACTACCGAAGAAGAATATTTTACAACTACAACCTGTTGTACAAAACTACTCTGGATGATTCAAACACTGAAATATATATAAGTCAATTGTTCACAACTAGTTCCTATTATTTGTGACAATACTAATGCTGTTAGTGTTTCTAAAAATCTATTATGAATTTAAATAATAAGCACAATCCAATAAAGTTTCCATTTTCCTAGAGAGCAATTTCTTTTATAGATTGTATCGCAATAAGAATATATTTTTTCTTCATCACCCAACAATTCAATCACGATTTATATTTGATTAATGACATTAAATAGTTGTTTATTAGGTAAGCATCTCAATACTTTTTATTGAGTCGAGAGGCTCATTCTATATGGGGATGTGTAAATTTCTTCCATACCCGTTTAAAATAAAAATGGTAAAATTAATACATAGCCAAAGTGAACATTTACAATAATAGTAATTTTTCGAAACAAACAAAATCATATAAAAACTATGTACTTACCATTTTAAATAAATAAATAAGATTATCATTCTATATAATTTTAAATCACTTCGTATTTTGTTCCAATATGAAATGCATATCATTTTATAATATTTTCATTTTACTCGTTTTCATATTCACTTTTTGTCTATTATTATTAGATATTGAATTTTAGTGTGCATACCATATTAATATAACCATAAACCTAATCATGTATCATGTTTAATATAGCTCCAAACCATAAAAATGATATGCATTTTCAAGTGACAAAATACGAGTGATTTAAAATTATATAGATGAAATATCTTATTTATTTATTTAAATGGTAAGTACATAGTTTTATGATTTTGTTTGTTTCGAAAAATTACTATTTTATTGTAATGTTAACTTTGGCTATGTATTAATTTTACCATTTTTATTGGTGACATCCATGCCTACTTCTTGAGTGCAATGGGGATGTATAGAAGATATGTACACTAGTAAATTGAAGATGAGCTCTCAACTCAAAGGTTCCCACTCAGTGGAATTTCACTCCCACGAAACTCACAACATATTTCTTATTAGTCACTCAAAAGGAAAGTAACCTTAGGACATTCATCCAACAATAACATGCAAAAATGTGAGCTTGTCATAGCTTGTTCTTCCTTTTATAGAAGTTTTTGGCATTGCCACTTGGATCTTCATACAAAATAAATACATTTATTTAATTCAAACTTTTGATTATCCACTCATCCAAGTGTTATAATTTTACCATATCTCTCATAAAGTTCTTTTTCTTATATTCTTTTAAAAGGGATAATTCCCCTCACCAACACATGTAACCATCCCTATTTCTTCTATGCGTTGTGCCTTGATCCAAAATTAGACTCTCTATTTTTGTGTTTAAGTTTTTAATCAATTAGAGTCAATAGGTAGGTATCATATTTCTTTTCCAATCTATACCCTACGTTTTTTCAAGTAAATCTTGGTTGCGATTTTTATTTGTACATTGGTCACAAGGAGATTCTCTCATGGAATTTTTTTTGCCAATTTTAAATTAGTCATTTTAATTTCATACACTCTTTCCTTTTCTTATTGTAAATTTGTATAACTCATTGAATGATTATTATTTTCTAATTTAGATTTTATTTCTCCTTCATATATTAAGATATTTTAAATGCTATAAGGATTTATTTTATAAGGATAGTTTCCTAAGTATGAGGGTGATTAGAGTGAATATTTCATTTATCCTTAAGCTTAGCTCTAAAGGTATAACCTTAATTCTCATTCCCCAAATGTAGCCTTTCCACTAAGATTTAATTTTATTATCCATTTTTTTGGTCCCATTTATTTTTGGTATTTTAATTCATCAACATGCCCACTAATTACATTCAATGTTTTAATCTCAAGGTAACAAATGTGTCATTTAAAAACTTCCTGATGAAGATCCAAGGGTTCCGCACTCATTTTCCTTCCACAATTTGTGACTAAAAGAGGTGAACATGGGCATGATGATGGAATCCATTGATAACTCTTGGGTCATCCTTAGTTTTGATACTAGTGGTACTCAACATTAAGGATTCACCTTGATGCATACCTCTCAGTAAAGCCTCATGAGTGGCTAAATTCGCAATCCACCCTTACAACATTGTGAATATTAAGGAAAAAGAATGTGTATACCTTTCATCCCAAGTCATGGTGGTAGTGGTAGATAGGGAAAAATTTAGGGGTTAATATTCACAACTGGTATAATTTTCCATGCTTTTTCCCAACTAGAAAAGTTCACCAATTTCCATTTTATTAAATGATTCACCTAAACTTTATAGTATAAAATTATTTTACCTTGAAAATCACCAAAATTTCATATATGCTAATATCAAATCATTGTAAATCTAATTAGTTATAAAAAAATATCGGTAAATATTTTAGAATTTGCATATTAGGGATTCAAAATATTCATCAATGTTTCTAAACTTTGAAATAAACCTCCACCATAAAAAAATTCCCTTGTGCTAAAGGGTGGTATCAAGGATTCTCTCCCACCCCTTCCAGGAAAGTCTAATCTACTTTGTACAACTCCGTCACCCAAGAAAAACTCATTCAGTCAAGCACCTAATGTGTGGCTACAAACACAAACATGTCATAAAAAGTCATAGCATTATATCATTTTTCACAAATTAAATTTTTCCATGAAAAATACTCTAATGAGCCAAACTACAATTATTGACCCATCATGTGCATGTGTGCCAAGGTGGTCCCCTTCCACTCAAACAAATGTTATTTATATTTGATCACAAATATAGCCATCACAATATATAAATATGATTGAATATCATTGAAATTGCCAATAACCAGATATATCATGTAGTCATCAATATAGTCTACTAAAATTGAAGGAAGTACATCATTGGTCATAATTAGATGAAAAATTAAGAGTTGGATCATCAAATTCGTCGTCCTAAAAGAACAGGTGTATATCAAAATGCTTCCTCAAAGTCAAGATAATGTAAATCCTAGGTCCACTAAAGCGGAGTACTATTACTTCTTGGACTCCATTTTGGATGGTTTTTGCTTTGAAATTGATTATTTTTTGAAGGAATTTAACACTTGGATTACTTTCTTAAAATTGCACATTTTTTTTAGAATTTGACCAAAATTATACCAACAAATTTCACACATGCAAAAAACCCAAAAATTGTTGATTCTCAAATGTCAATAACTTCACTTCTCAAACTATGTTTTAGTTGTTTTTTTTCATTGGATACATTTTTTAGAGGAATTCAATTCTTGAATTATATTCTGCAAATTCTACACAAAATTTTTCAGAAATCAACCTAAATTATGGAAGTGAAATTCACACCTCTAGAAGTCCTAAAATTTTTGATTTTAAATTGTCGATAACTTCACTTCCCATACTCTATTTTGAAGGCTTTTATTTTCTTGAAATTGGATATTTTCTTATGAGGAGTTATTCCATGTATTGTATTCTTCAAATTATGCACAAAATGTTTTTTAAATTTAACTAAATTACGGTTTTTCTCCTTTTCACATCAAAAATCAGTTAAAAGAAAAGGAAAAAGAACTCCAAATTTACACTCCAAAATTATCCTCTTCATTCCCTAGAAAGAGTTGTGATGCAACTTTTAATAAAATTCAATTACGGTTTTTCTCCTTTTCACATCAAAAATCAGTTAAAAGAAAAGGAAAAAGAACTCCAAATTTACACTCCAAAATTATCCTCTTCATTCCCTAGAAAGAGTTGTGATGCAACTTTTAATAAAATTCAAGATAATATACCATGAAAATTTCCAAGATGAACCCATAATACCAAATATACCAGAAGAATTCACCATAAAATACACCAAGAGTATAGACAGAATAACCCTTAAGGTAGGGTAACAACATCAAATACTCCTTATGGAAGGAATAACTTCACAAACAATCCTTGCTATAAGATAATAGAACTAAACACATCTAATACAATGACACACGTGTATTTATACTTTTCCGTGAGTATTACTAAAGGTATTATTTCAAATACCTTTTATATTATATTATTTTCCTTTAATCACAAATTTGACTTGTTTCATTATTATGGTTCATGAGACTCAATATTCCCTTAGGTATCTCCCTTTGTATGTATCTAGAGAGAATATTATGGTTCATGAGATTCAATATTCCCTTAGGTATCTCCCTTTGTATACCATAATATTCTCTCTAGATACATTGTGGTTTGGAGCTATATTAAACATGATACATGATTATTTATGGCTATATTAATATTAAGATGTAAAATTCAATATCTAAAATAATAGACAAAGTGAATATGAACAGTCAAAATTGAAAAAATATTATAATAAAAATGATATGCATTTTCAAGTGACAAAATACGAGTGATTTAAAATTATATAGATGAAATATCTTATTTATTTATTTAAATGGTAAGTACATAGTTTTATGATTTTGTTTGTTTCGAAAAATTACTATTTTATTGTAATGTTCACTTTGGCTATGTATTAATTTTACCATTTTTATTTTAAACGGGTATGGAAGAAATTTACACATCCCCAAGAAATGGATTTGGTGTTGTTTTAATGAAAGAAGGAAGACACATTGATTTTGAAAGTTTCCCAATCAAGGGAAAGTATTTAAACAAACCTATTTATGAGAAGGAGATGTTGGAAATACTACATGCTCTGAAGAAATGACATCCTTCATTAATCGGAAGACACTTCAAGGTAAAAACATATCATGATAGTCTTAAATACTTCTTGGAACAAATATTATCTTCAAAAGAGGATAAAAAAATGGGTCACAAAGATGTTGGGTTATGACCTTGAAATCATCTATAGAAAAGGGAAGCAAATTGTTGTTGTAGATGCACTCTCAAGATGGGATGTGGATGTTGAAGCATTGCTTTGTGCCATTTATATTATCTCACCTGATTGGATAATCGAAGAAAGGGATGAATTGAAGAATGAAGAAGAGGTTTGGACACTCATCAAAAGTGGCAGTAATATCCTAGTGCATATGATACATTTATTTGGAAAAATGATTCATTGTGGTACAAATATCACTTATATCTATGTAAGACCTCCCAACTCAAACAAAATGTTCTTTTGTAATTGCACGCCTCTCCTATAGGAGGGCACTTAGGATTGTTGAAAACTTACCACAGGGTCAAGATGGATTTTTTTTGGGATGGCCTTAAATATGACATTGAAACGTTTGTGGTAGAATTTTTGGCTTTCCAACAAAATAAACTTGATACAATTAAGAACTATGGTCTTTTACAACCATTATCCATTCCAAGTCAGCGTTGGGAGGAAGTCTCAATGTATTTTATCACAAGTTTGCCCAAGTCTGAAGGAAAGAGTGTCATTATTGTGGTAGTTGATAGAGTTACCAAGTGTGTACACTTTTGTGCACTATCTCATCCTTTCAAATCCATTATAGTCACTACTACATTTGTGGAAATAGTTCAAAAGATACATAGAAACCCAAAGATTATTGTAAGTGATAGAGATCCCATTTTCATTGGAAATTTTTGGATAGCATTATTTTATGTTCTTGCTACTGAATTAGCTCATCTTATCATCCTTAATATGATGGGAAAATTGAGATAGTAATTTTTTTTTTAGAAGGATATTTTCATTGCTTTGTGTGTGATAAACAAACACAATGGGTAAGGTGGTTACCTCTAGTAGAATGGTGGTATAACACTTCTTTCCATACTACAACAAAAATGACCCCATTTATGGTGCTTTATGGATATCATACACCATCCATAACATATTCTTTAAGAGACATTAATAAGGTTCAAGCAGTGGGACATCACATCGAGCATCAACTTCAAGTTCTCCAACTCTTAAAGGATAACCTTCTCTGGCACAAAATCAAATGAAGAAATAGGAAGATCAACATCACAGTGAAAGAAGTTTTGATGTGGGTTATTGGGTATTTTTACGGCTAAAACCATACAAAAAATTCCCTTCAATCAATCCAAGAAGGATAATAAATTATCACGCAAGTACTATGGCCCTTACAAGGTATTACAAAGGATTGGTATTATACAAATTGGAGTTGTCTGGGTCTTTGTTAGTACACCAAATTTTCCATGTTTCATGCTTAAAGAAGGTTATAGGTGACAAGCTCTGAGTTCAAAATATATTTCTAGAACTTGATGAGGAAGGAAAAACAATATTGGAACTTGAAGTAATAAAAAAATAAGAATCTGATAGCTTTGGAATTGATCAATTTCAGAGTATCTCATTAAGTGGGAGAAATTACCAGCTAAAGATTCCACATGGGAGGATGAGTATTTCATACAAAAGCATCCATAATTACTCAAGTTTTGAGGAAAACACTTTTTTGAAGGAGAGGGGCATGTTAGATCCCTATAATACTACTATAGTCTACATATTGTTATTGTTCTGCCCCATAAAAACCTATTATTGTTATTGTTGAGCTCTTACATTATTATTGTTATGTAGGCCCTAATTATATTTTGACCCTTTAGACTTCTATATATACCAAGGAGGTATTGTCATTTGAATCATCCAATAATTGTTCATTTACGTGATGTAAAAGGAGGTTTCCCCCTCGAAGAGAGTTATTTTGAAGTCATTGATGTATTTTTATTTATTTTTGATCTAGTTACATAACATTTGATACTAGGATATGACAAAAATCTTGTTTGTAAGCCAAAAAAGGCTTTGAATGGGATAAAAGAAGCTCCCCGAGCTTGGTACTATCGTCTTGACAAATATATTCAACAATAAGGATTCAAAAAAGGTTCAACAAATAACAACTTATATATTAAAGCAAGAAAAAAGAGAAACTCTTGGTAGTAATGTTTTATGTCGATGATATCATATTTGGTAGCCACGTTAACTCAATGAGCCAAGGGTTCGCATCAACCATGCAAAAAAAGTTCGAAATGTCTCTACTTGGTGAGCTAACATTTTTTCTTGGTTTACAGGTAAATCAAACTAAGCCTTGCTATTTTTCTTTCTCAAACTAAATATCTCAAAGATATCATGAGTAAATGTTGATTAGAAGATTGTAAACCTATGGTAATAAGATGTACTCTCATCCAAGATGATGAGTCTCTAAGAATTAATCAATCTAAATATAGGTAAATGAATGGAATTTTACTCTATCTTTTAGGTACTAGGCCAAATATTATGCATGCAGTAGGCATAGTTAGAGGGTTACAGACTAACACTAAAGAGACTCATCTCAAAGTTGTTAAAATTATATTCAAGTATTTGGAGGGAACTTAAGATCTTAGACTATGGTATACTAAGAAAACAAAGTTTACACTTCAAGCATATACTCATGCAGATTAGGTCGACAACATTGATGATTGAAAAAGTATCAGTGGAGGATCCTTCTTGGGACAATTCTTAGTCTCTTGGTTCAGTAAAAAGTAGAGCTCTATTGCCTTATCAACTACCGAAGAAGAATATTTTACAACTACAACCTGTTGTACAAAACTACTCTGGATGACTCAAACACTGAAATATATATAAGTCAATTGTTCACAACTAGTTCCTATTATTTGTGACAATACTAATGCTGTTAGTGTTTCTAAAAATCTATTATGAATTTAAATAATAAGCACAATCCAATAAAGTTGCCATTTTCCTAGAGAGCAATTTCTTTTATAGATTGTATCGCAATAAGAATATATTTGTTCTTCGTCACCCAACAATTCAATCACGATTTATATTCGATTAATGACATTAAATAGTTGTTTATTAGGTAAGCATCTCAATACTTTTTATTGAGTCGAGAGGCTCATTCTATGTGGGGATGTGTAAATTTCTTCCATACCTGTTTAAAATAAAAACAAACAATAAAAATTATGTTGTAAATAGAAAAATAATGTAGAATATAATTAAAAAAAATGAGTATGTTGTAAAGTAATTAGAAATAAAATAAAATATTCGAATGAGATTTTTAAATCTTATACTTTTCAAAAATATTTTAACAAAATATTTATATAAACTATTTGAATATGTATGTTAACTAATTTATATCGATATAAATTTTATATTATAGAAATTTGATCCTCATAGCTCATGTTAAATAGTACTTAAGATAGATCTTCTATTTATTTCATTTACAGATATAATGTGATAATGAATAGTACAGTATATCTCGAACTTTAGCTATACGATAGGTTATCTTTCGAGGGGTATAACATTTTCCTCTAGATTCTTGCATCATTGGAAAGGTCACGAGGTGTAGAATATTGTTAGGACATGTAATGCTAAGAAACACATTTTATCCCCCCAAAAAAGTCATTTAAGGCATTAAATTCACCTCGAATAGTTTTTGTCCCGAAGTCTCCAAACTTGGTCCTACAACTAAAAATACTTTTGTAAGTTAATTTCTCCCATTTTTACACCCTGAAAACATTGAGATCGATGAAAAATAATATAATGATCCTGCAAATTATATCTCCCAATTTTGGTGGAATTATTGTCCTCAAAAAGTTTTTATTAAATGAGGTGAGGAAATATTTCCACTACCTTCTCCTTGAAGTACCATTTAACTTTACTTAGAAGTTGTCCTTTCAACCCAATTTACCAAAGCTCATATATCCCCTATCTTGTAGTTATGGACCTATTCTGAAAAATTGTATCCTCTATAAACTCTACTTGAACATCTAGTGTTAAATCCTTTCAAAGGAACGATCTAGTCCACTTCTTGATCCAACGAGAAAGGCTCATAGAGTTTCAAATTTTCCACATTCACCACTAACTAAATGAACATACATGGGGGTAGAATAAGTCTATAGTCACTATCTCCCACCTCTTCTAGTATCTCTAACATGACATATAGAAAAACCTTTATTTTATTACCAGGACCCTTTAACCTCTCCTTGTTCAATTCTAACTATATTAGCTCTCCCACCTTAAATGAATTATTTATTTTGTGTTGATCATGTCTAGCCTTGTACTTTTCTTATAGTTTCTTCAATGTCTCTTCTACTTGTAGATGGATTTGCATAATCATCTCAATAAATTTCTCTACCCTTAAAGCATCCCCTATTAGATCCTCCCTCACTCCTCCTTGTTGTCCATATGTAATATCCAAAGGTGAAGGTGGGTAATATCCAAAACAAGTTTCAAAAGGGGACTTAGATATAATGGGTAAAATGTTGTACATATACCAAATTTTCATCACAAAGATTTAGATGCATATAATTGTAACCCCTCAAATGTTGCACAAAAGCCCTATTCATTACTTCTTCTCTCCCATCTGTTGGTGGTTGGAAATTTGTAGACCTCTTCAACTTTGTGTCCATATTCTTCCACAATGTAGTCCAACATGCACTGAGAACTAATGTGTCCCTATTTGAAATAATGCTTCTTGGTATCTCAAATTGCATGTGAACTTGTCCAAATTAATTTTTTTTCTACTTCTTACCTTCTAATGTTCTTATTACAAGGCATGAGAATGCACATCTTTCTAAACGTATCAACTACCACAAGAATGTGGTCATCTCACTTCCTATTCGTTGGTAAACCCCACATAAATGCCATGGAAATACTTTCCCAAGGACGAGTGGGTATAGATAAGGAATATTATAGATCATATTTCCTATTGCTCTGGGTGCTAGTATATCAAATCATACATCCTTTTATGAACCTAGCTACATCTTCTTGCATCTTGAGATAGTAGACATACCTCTATAAGTAGGCCACTATCATCCCTACACTAAAATGTCATGTAATCTTAGAGGAGTGAGCCTATTTGATTAGATACAATCATTCACTTTTAGGAACACATAACTTTTCCAACCTATGGAGAAATCCATTATAGAGATGACATCAGTTGTGCTCTCTCCATTATATGCATGATTATTGTTATAAAACTATTGAAACGCCTCCTTGACGTGATCATCCTCGGTATATTACTCTTTGTATGTATCATGGATAAAATTATCCATGTGCATCAGAGCACCGAAATTAGGGATGTTTGATGTCGGTGATATTGAAAGGATGTTGGCCAAGTTGTTTGTGCTTCCCTTCTTGTACCTAATCATTGTATTAAGCTTCTTTAAAAACCTCATACACTTGTAATTTCTAGTTTTTTGTAAATATATTCCTACATGTGCTATAACAACTTGTGATCTGTGTGGATTACTATATCCTTTCCCACAAGATCATGTTTCCACTTTTTAAAAGCTTGTACTAGGACAAAAAGTTCCTTGTTACAAGTAGGGTAGTTGAGAAGCACCCCATGAAATACTTCATATTGGTAGCATATATGCCTTCCTCCTTACATCAATGCTGATCACATGGAATAACCACTTGGATTTGTCTCCACCATGAATTTTGTTTGCAAGATCGGTAATCCAAGAATGAATTCTCGACTAATTTTCTTATTTAATTCTTCCAAGTCTTTTTTTTAGCATTTTGTCCATTGGAAACTAATATCACTCATTATCTGTGCATGGAGTGGTGTTGCTACTATTAAAAATCAAGTTGTGAATTTCCTAAGGTATTGTGTTGCCCCAAAAAAACTCATAACCTCAAAAAAATTCGTAAGCACTGGGCATGTCATAATAGCCTCCATCTTAGCAGGATCTATCTTCATTTCCCATCCACTAGTCACATATCCTAAATATACGAAAAAATGTTGTGGAAACCCACATTTGTTGAGATTTCCCAGTAGTTGGTGCTTCTTTAATATCTCTAGCATCTACATTAAATGTGATATATGCTTCTCCAAGGTAGCACTATACTAGTTATCACCCAAATAAAAAATAAGAAATGAATCTAGAAAATGGTACAATATTTTATTCCTTAATATTACAAGTCTAGATAGTCCATTTCATACACCAAATGGCATAACTAACCACTCTACAAACTGTCACTAGTTTTGAAGGAAATGTTTTAGGTATTTTCTTTGACTTGAATTTGGACATCCCGTAATTTTAAGTTTGGCTTGATGAAGTATTTTTATTGCTTCAAGTGGTTAAACATATCATATATCCTTGGTAGGGGGTACTTTTTCTTAAGTGTAATTTTATTCAATGCCCTATAATTAATGCACATCTACCAAGTCCCATCCTTCTTTGGCACAATTATGATGGTTGACCCACATGGTGAAGTACTTGGCTGAATAACATCTTGTTCCAACAACTAGTACAATTGCTTCTTCACCTAATTTTATTCTATAATGGAATATATATAGCTCAATGTCTATGATTGTAGAGTGTGGAAATAGTTGGATCTTGTGCTCTACTTCCCTTTTTCATGGTAGCCCTTTAGGATCCTAAAACACTTCTCTTTATTCTTGTAACAACTCTTCTAATTTATGTCTATTTCCTTAGTAAACCCCTCCAAGGATGATTTTTCTCTTGTTGACTCTTCTATAAAATGATTTTCTGTTAAAAATGGTAAAACATACTTCTCACTAGAACTAAGTAGCTTATTAACTTGGTTAGCACTTACTAGTGAAATTTTTAGACTTCCCTTCTGTGCATTGATGGTGAATGATTTTTAATCCTTAATTAGGCAATACTAGTTGGATCTGTACATGAATATTTCATCCGAGATGTACACATAGGGACTCTCGAACACAACTCCACATACATCAAGTCTAACAACATCCAATTCTACTTCATTGATAAAATCAACATTGACAACAAATTTGATTTTGATTTGCTTTGTTACCTTTATTTCCACATCCTTATTTACCCATCACAATGGATATGGGCTAGGATGATCTCGAACCTCCAATCCCAAATTTTTGACTAGTGATATTACAATGAAATGCACATGTGATTTTGAATCAAACATGGCATCAATATTTGTCTTCTTGACTTGTACCTTGACATGGAAGAGTTTGTTCATATCTTTATCTTCCTATCATTGAAGGACAATAAGATTCACCCCTCCTGCACTATTTTGTATACAATGTTCTCATCCACACCCAAGTTTATTTCCACTTGCTTACGCAAATCTATGGCCATGTCATTTTTCTTTTTCCCATACTTCTTTCAATTCTTCAGGTAGATTTTTAGATATAATTTCCAACACTTCTCGTCTATGTGACAATCAATGTTATAGTGATTTCCATGGTTGTTAGGATTATTGAACTAGTGTGTTGTGGTTGTTGTATTTTTATCCTTTCCCAGTTTTCACCTCTTCTTTCCTTCTCTAGAAAGTTATTGGTGAACCTTCAACTTTGAACCATTGGATTTCCCTTTCTTCTATCCCTTTCTTTCAAGGTATTATGCCTGTACATAAGCCTCATCCACCATTTTAGGTTTGAACAACAACAATTTCTTCCATAAGTGGTTGTGTACACCCCCCAAATACTTGAGGAGTACTTATGGATTCTTGGGAAATATATCTAACATTATTGTCATCTTCCTAAATTATATGGTATACACATGTAAACTCTACCTCTGTCCCCACCTAAAGTAATGCCACAACATCCACTCATCCTCTACATACCTAGTGGGGTAGAATTGAGACTTTATGGGAGTTTTAAAGTTATTTAACTTAGTGAATGGAGGATCCCCTTCCAACCTTAGTGTTTCCATGTGGCATCCCACCAAGTAAAGGCATGTCCCACTAGGTTCAAATGAGAAAAGAAAAATATGTACCTTCTCTATGTGCTACACATTAAAATAAACCTCTAAATAATGCAACTAGTAATTTAATTTCAAAGCATGAATATCACCTTAATACAAATTAATGTTGACATATAATTCCATCATAAACAAGAATAGCGAATGGTTCATGGCACTAAACTATGTTTTCATTTTTCGAGTTCTTTCTTAGACTCCTTCTCGATCCTCTGATTTTCCTTTTGATCTAAATTTTGAGTTGGAATATTTGTTTTCTCTAATGCTGATCTTGCTTTCTAAAGACTCTCTAAGGTGGTTCACACTATAAAAGACATTTTAAACATTCTCTTCTATCCATGTGAATCTCTCATCTACTACATTTGGAGGATTACTAGAAATTTTGTCAACCATGGATTAGGTTTTATGGCTTTCTAATTAAATCAAGCTAAATCATCCACAATTTCATATATAATACCCAAGTATGCTTTCTTTATAACAAATATGTTCCAAAAATCTCTTGAATATTACACCAGGACATTTTTCATGACAAATATCATAAAATATACTAAAATTTGAAATCTATTTCATAGGAGTTAATTTTCCTTAGATTTTCTAAATTTAATAAGTTATTGTTTTCTACTTACACATAGAATATATTAAATGTGGAAAACGGAGAAAAATAAAACAACCACTCATAAACCACACTATTGCTTAAATTGTGCTAATTTTTTTTCTCTACATAATAACCAACATAATATTTGTATTATGTTTCTGATTGAAATTATTATTTTTTAATTAATATAAATATTTGAATTTATGAAATTATTTTTTAATTTATAAAAATTAAAAATAAAGAATAAAGATAATATTGTTTTTATATATATTTAAATATCTTAAGATATTTTCTCTAGGACATATTACTATAATTGCAAAGTGGTTAGAGATTTTTCTCCTTGAAACCGTATATTCTTCTTCCTTCAATGCATTTAATTATTTAAAATATAATGTATATTGATAATAATATAAGGGAGAAAGGATTTAGAAAGAAACAAGAAATTATTTATTGAAAATTCAAGAGCTTAAATGTGATGTTCACATGTTAATACCTATAAGTAAAAATTCATTGATAAGTACAAAAGTCATATTTTAATATGTTAGCGAAATAAGACAAATTGTATAATGTTAAAAGAAAATTATATGTATTAAAAATGTATTATGTATATATTTTTTTGGAATAAATATTTGTATTATTTTTTAACAACAGATTACATGAAAAGCTTAAAGGATTTATATTGTTTAGTCATTGAGGAAATTTGATTATATCAAAAAATGAATTTGTTTGATAGAAGCAAGAGAAAAAAAAGTTACCTAGAGATTTAAAATACAAATTAACCATGATAGAAATATAAATAAATAGGGAATCGATAAACCAAATGCACAATACGTGTGAGTAGATTAGGAAGAGGGGTTTGAATCTATTGTTGCAACCTAGATCGTGACCTTGTTGTTGCTCATTGAGTAGCCAATGGTATGGGGGATGCCAAGGTTCTTCTCGATGAACTTCGGTTAGTGCTCAAGGTCTATCATGTGCTAGTGTAGATGTTCCATGGAGAGTAGTAGGTCCTCTCTATCATCATGTTGAACTAGAAAAAAGTTGGCGAGTAGGAACTTCATGTGTTAATATAGATCCACCAAGTGTACATATTGGTTAAAACGCCCACATGTGTGTCTAGTATCATGAGCGAAGTCTGCCAAATATGTCATTACCTATGTGTCTAAAAGAAGATGTTGTTGGTCGGCTACTTCACTTTTAGCACAAGTTAGTTTAACCTAAATAGGGGGTTAGTTATTGAATGCAAGTTGTTGAGTCTTCAACTTTATGTTGTGTCTATGTGTGACCTCGATTGGTGTGCTCATGATAGTATGTAGAACCTTTATAGACATGATATTTCTCATGAGGCATGGATACTAGATGAGGAGGAGAGAAATACCAAAGAGTATGGACGAGGATGCAAAAAATAAGACAAAAGTGAACATGAGTGGAAGAAATTCCAAGAAATCTTAGCCAAAACTATGCCCCAAACAAAGGGAGGAAATCAAATAATGACTAGATTGGTAGGTAATAAGATGCCAAAGAAAAGGTCTAGAGAGAAGGAACATCACAAATATTAGGGAGATAAGAGAGAGTGGGGATCCCACAAAGGAGCAAGGGTTGAGTGGCAAACAAATGGTAAGTAAAATCCTAGTCACTACCAAGAATATATTAAGACAATAGCATCATAAGAAATGAGAGCTAGAAATAACCGAAATGTGAGAGGTAGTTATCAAGGTAATGTTACAAAACAATAGGATGATCAAGTTGATTCTAGGGAGTTAGATAGAGCATTGTCTCACGATCACTATTGTAATATAAACCAAGGAGCTAGTTAAGGTTGTTAAGGGAAGGTGTTAATGGTGTGGAGAAAATCTCACTAGCAAGCTAGCACTCCTTCCCTTAAGTTTATCTAGGAAATCCTAAAGAGCCTCATCACTACCAGAATAGTTCTAAGGAGTGGGCAAGATTGACCTAACCAACAAAATTTGGGTTCCTTTGCTTATGAAAATTTGTGTTTATAGAGCTCTCGAATTAGAAATTTGAAGCTCCCTGCCTTACTTGATAACTTTCTAACCAAGTTTGCCTCTAAGATTAGCGTAATGAATTAACAGGGCCTCAACATTGAATTTCATTCTTGATGGCATAAAGTTTCACCTAGTTGCGCAAGGGAAGGAGGTTAGGAGATCATATGTTGAGGTTGTTTTCTGAAGGAGGTGGATCTGATAAAGGTCCAGAGAGCCGAGGTGGTGCACCATTTACAAAATGTCAAATAATAGATGATTACCATTTCCCATGCTAGAATCGATATAGATGGTGAAATATTCAAGGGGGTATGTTATCGCGCCCATTGGTCATATAGCCATGTGAGATGATAACAACTCGCCCCACACCTTTGCGCATGCTAAACATCCCTATTGGGTCCCTAATTTGTCATTATTATTATTACTTCTTAGCATCCATTTTTTCTATTCTTTTATCACATTATTTACCATAATTTATTATATAATTCCATTTCGTAATTAATTATGCTCTTGGATAAGTAATATTTGTTCTTATCTATTTTTAATAAATTGATGATTATTATGAGTGATATTGCTAATAATGGTTTATAGATAAATTTTTTATAACATCACTCATGATTTTAGCCTCCAAGTCCTTTTGTAGATTGCAAATCTGATCTTCAACGCATAATCAAATATTCCAACTTAGAATTTCGCTGGAATAAAATGTGACAATTTTTCATTGGACATTTTGGGCAAACGAAGAAGAATCTTAAAAATCTGAGACATGGAATTTGTTCAGAACGGGCCAAATCCATTTCCCCATGAGAAGTTTTCAGAAATCTGGTTTGTATTGGGAGAAAAGCAAGGTTCTTCAAAGGATATATTCGCAGATTTTCTATTGTGGCCATTTTCCAAATTGCCCCAATTGCAATGACCAAATTTGACTTGTTCCAGTTGAATATTAATGGAAATATCTCTCTCATATCTCATCTTTCTTATTGATATTTTGTAATCAATCTTGTTGTAAATTCCCCTTTGTTGTTTGCATATTTAAAAGACATAAACCAGAGAGAATGGGGATGTAGGGAACCAGATCAGATATTGAAGGTTTTGCTTTGAGAATGTAACATGAAACTTCTGCATTTTCATTTTTATTAATGCAATATCGATATTCTGATTATCTAGCCTTTGATCCTTTCTACCACAGCCCTGATCAGGGAGTTGGGCCCGCTCTTCTAATCAGGTGATGCTTGTTTTCCTTTTTATGTATGTTATTTATTTGTTGTATTTATTTTCTTATTGCTGTTACAAGTTTCCATAGATTGCCGGGAATGAATTTTTAAGTTCTATAATTTAATCTTTATTACAGTTACAATGATGCTTTAGTTTCTTAGTCGCGATCCCTTGGTTGATGTAATATTGTAAACTTGCTCCTGCATATACCTTGTTTGTTACCTTGAAAAGTGTATGCACACAGATTGATGAATTAATGTAGGAAATGGGATTGAATAATTTATTCATACTTGGACACCAACATGTTGGCACCATTTCTTGGGAAGGCTAACAAGGTGCAAGATACGATCTGTATCGACCAGAGGGTTAATCTCTCGTCCTGGAGAGAAGGAGTTTTCTCACTCTACTCTAAGTCCTGAGCATAGTCATTCCTTTGTTTTGTTGTTTCTCTTTCATTTTTTTTTCTCATTTTTATATTTAGGCCTAATCTCTCATTCTGGGGAGGGAAATGTCTTTTGACACCCTGCTCCAGGTCCCGAGCTTAAATTTTTATTGCATTTTTGTTTGTTTTGATTTTGGAAAATACTAATCTCTCGTCCTAGGGGGGGAATGGTCCTTTGATGCCTTGCTCTAGGTCCCAAGCTTTAGATTTCCTTGTGTGCATTCTTTTCTTATTTGGTATCTTGTCCTGGGGAGGGAAGGGTCCTTTGACACCCTGCTCCAAGCCCTAAACCCTAGGTTTCCTTTTCTTTAGCTATTTTCCTTTCCGCTTGATCTCTTGTGTCGGGGAGGGAATGGTCTTTTGACACCCTGCTCCAAGTCCTGAGAATTGTGAGAAAATATCAACATTTTCACTACACCAATTTGCATGAATAGAGATCCAAACAAAAGGGGCAAAGGAAGGCCCTCAAAACTCATGGGTGGACGTAAAGGATGAAAGCAACAACATAATTTGCAAGCTAGTCAAAGAACTTCATGACATGACAACTATGGGAAATAAAGACTATATTGAAGACTCATTTCACTCTATTGTTTACTTGCAATGTCACTCCCTACTTCAACAATTCTTGGCACCATCCTTAATAGGGAAGTTGGTCTCTCATACCCTAGTATTTATTGACATGCATTTCTCAAATTCAGGTATGTACACACTTGAGGTCTTATTTCAAAAATGGTTCCATTGGAAGTGCTCTTATACATAAGTATACTTTATTTTTCAAGGTAGAGTAGGAAATAGAATAAACAAGTACATAAATAAATAAATTTCCTTATATGTAGAAAGAGTTGTGTTTGTTGCAACTTGCTGAGTATATCAATATCAGTGGTAAATATTTGAATTTAATTGTGTACGTAGATGTATTATATTGAAAATAATATTTATACAAACACTCATCATCATTTCAAAAAAAAATTGCTTGATTATCATATCTTATGGCATGTGGGCTTGATAAAACCACTAAAATCACAGTCGGTATAGTCATGTTTTGAGGGATCAAATGGGAATATTTTCAAAACCTGTTTATATCCTAAGTATCCCTTTATTTCTACTTTCTAATCCAATTTGAATCACTCAATTTGGATTTGAAACGAAAAATTTATTACCAAAACATTGACAGTATGTCTAGTAGGCAGCTTAGGAACAGAGTTGGGACAATCTGTTTTCAAAGGCCTAAATGACTAGATTTTAAAAACCTATTTCTATGGTATATCATCCTATTAATCTAGTTCACAACGCAATTTGAATCACCTGATTTAGATATTATATGAGAAAGTTATGATCCACATACCCACTGTCTATTGTAAATCAACACCTTTAAAACTTTGTTTTTCCGACTGTTCCTTTGCACATCAAAATGAAAGGAAGCTCTCAAGTTTCATGATGTTTCTCCATATTTGTCCATTTGTTCTTGAGTCTTATCAGTATATGGTTTCCTTAGATCCATTGGGTGTTGTTACTCTGCCACTATTGTTACTCCCAAAAATTTTCTAAGTGTCGGATGTTGTTACTCCTTGGGTGTTGTTACTTCACTGCTGTTGTTACTCTCGAAAATTTTCTAAGTGTTAGATGTTGTTACTCCTTGGATGTTGTTGCTCCACTAATGCTGTTACTCCTAAAATTTTTCTAAGTGTCGGATACTGTTGCTTCTCGGGCGTTGTTACTCTGCCACTGTTGTTACTCTCGAAAATTTTCTAGGTGTCAGATGTTGTTACTCCTTGGATGCTATTACTCCACCGATGTTGTTACTCCCAAAATTTTTCTAAGTATCGGATGTTGTTACTCCTTGGATGTTATTACTCCCTGGGTGCTGTTACTCCACCGATGCTGTTACTCCTGAAAATTTTCTAAGTATCGGATGCTATTACTCCTTGGATGTAACCTTGGGTGTTGTTACTCCGCCGCTGCTGTTACTCCAGAAAACTTTCTAAGTGTCGGATGTTGTTACTTCTTGGATGTTGTTACTCTGCTGATGCTGTTACTCCTTGGGTGCTATTACTCTGCCGCCATTTTTACTCCCAAAAAATTTCTAAGTGTCGAATGTTGTTACTTCGCTGATGCTGTTACTCCTTGGATGTTGTTACTCCTTAGGTGTTGTTACTCCGCCGCTGCTGTTACTCCCAAAAATTTTCAAAGTGTCAGATGTTGTTACTCCTTGGATGCTGTTACTCCACCGATGTTGTTACTCCTTGGGTGCTGTTACTCCGTTGCTGCTATTACTCCCAAAAATTTTCTATGTGTTGGATACTGTTACTCCTTGGATGTTGTTACTCCTTGGGTGCTATTACTCTGCCACTACTATTACTCCTGAAAATTTTCTAGCGTCAGATGTTGTTACTTCCAAATTTTTTCTAAGTGTCAGATGTTGTTACTCCTTCAGTGCTACTACTCAGTAGTGAAATTTTTTCTAAGAACCCGATGCTTTTAATCCACCCTTTTTGATACTCTGCTAAGGTAGGTCGCCAGGTACGTCCCTGATTGAATCTATGTATTTGATTCACGTTTCACTAATGACATGACCAACCATGACCGAGGACGGTCATACCTCAGTTTGGGGGAGAGGTGTTGCATTTAATAGGAAATGTATCGTAATTATGTCATGTCATCATTGTTATTAAAATCTCGTGTCAACTCGTAAATATCACGATTATTACTACTATAATCCATGCACATTGGAACCTGAATCATGCACGATGACATTAACTTGGTGAATGGGAAATACTTTTAAGTGTTTAGGTCCTCTTTGACATAATGATTGGGTAGCCAATGTATCTTTGTTTATCTATAAACATAATCTTATATTTAAGGAATAATTATGCAAAGATGATTTCATCATGCCAAATTTCAACTTTCTTAATTTGTCGAGTCCCTAATCTTGTAAAATTTATGATGATGACCACAAAAATGTACTTAATTCTTTCAGTCACTATCTAATGAACTATTCCTCAACCCCAAATTTAACAAAGAAAAGTATATTTATCAATATTCATTTGAAGGTTATTAGTTTTTTAGAAGAAAAATTACCCAAGTTGAAAATAGTTACTACAAAACTTTTTACGCCATCCCGAGCTCTTAAGGAGTTGGCCTGCCACCCCATCTATTAAGTAATATTTTGTTGATTAACAATAACAATAGTTTAATTTTAAACATAAATAGTCAACTGAAGGATAGGAGGTCTCATCACAAGCCGACCTACCTTGATGATAGGTCCTAATAGAGTGAGATTACCACTACTGGTCACCAAGCCAGGGTAATGGCCTTCGGTCAGAAAAATGAAGGACAAGAGGTCTCATCATGATCCAAATTGTTCACTTTTGTTAGCTCCCATGAATGGCATTATTATTAATTGGTTACCAAGCTAGAACAATGATCTTCAGTAGACATCTAAGTAAATTGATATTCTTTTGTAACTATGTACTTATTTCTAATAGATGGGACACTAGCATCTCAATGGGTTAAAAAGGCATCCCTGTCGAGGCTATGGATGCTTGCTAGTAGAAATGACCATGCTTATTGTATAGAAGTTAATTTAATAATATGATATCCTTGGTTACCTTGTTTTCTCAAAACTAACTACCGATAAAGCCACTGCTGCATTTATAAGGTTTGCTAGAACTCATGGTTAATGGGGTAATATTTAATAAGTTCTTAGCTATTGGTGGTTATGGTTTATATATATTATTGAGTTATAAATATTTACTTTGCATGTTAGGGATGAAACTTTTAGGATATTTGATATTTGACATTTTGCATCATCTAATCTATCATTCCTTTACTCTACAAGTTTCATATTTTTAACCAAAGATAGTTGCTTTACCCAATCAATCTCTATTTAATCCTAGATGAACAAAACTACTATTATTTTGGGGTAGGATAAAGAGGCCTAATTTTGATTTTGAATGCTGATGAATTACTGAATGAGGATACTCATGAGATGTGTTATAGAAATCTTGATGACAAGGAAACTAATGAGTTTGGAGGAAGGAAATATTGCTACACTTTTTGATTACTTTCTTTTAGCTTGCATGGCTTCAACCTTCCACATCACTTTCAACATCAACTCAGCATACATTAGCTTCAACAAATATCAATCCATACATGCCATTCCATGTTTTTATTGAGGTAAAATTGAGGTAAAATAGCATAATTTTTAATTTATTAAAATTTTAGGAGAATGTCATGAACAAAACCACTTATCATTTATTCATTCATATATTTCAATCACTATTTCCCCTTCTTGGTTAATACAAAGGTATTGGGTTGCATGAAGACATGCATCATGTTCAGTTTGGGGGTGATGTTGGGTCCCTAATTTGTCATCAATATTATTACTTCTTAACATCCATTCCATCCATATCTACTATTCTTTTATCACATTATTTACCATAATTTATTATATAATTCCATTTCGTAATTAATTATGCTCTTATGGATAAGTAATATTTGTTCTCCTTTATCTTTAATAGATTGATTATTATTATGAGTGATATTGCTAATAATGGTTTATAGATAAATTTTTTATAACATCACTCATGATTTTAGCCTCCAAGTTCTCTTGCAAATTGCAAATCTGATCTTCAACGCATAATCAAATATTCCAACTTAGAATTTCGTTGGAATAAAATGTGGTAGTTTTTCATTGGACATCTCGGGAAAACGAAGAAGAATCTTAAAAATCTGAGACATGGGTTTTGTTCAGAATGGGCCAAATCCATTTCCTCATGATAAGTTTTCAGAAATCCAGTTTGTATTGGGAGAAAAGAAAGGTTCTTTGAAGGATATATTCGCAGATTTTCTGTTGTGGCCATTTTCCAAATTGTCCCAATTGCAATGACCAAATTCGACTTGTTCCAGTTGAATATTGATGGAAAGATCTCTCTCAGATCTCATATTTCTTATCGATATTTTGTAATCAATCGTGTTGTAAATTCCCCTTTGCTGTTTGCATATTTAAAACACACAAATCAGAGAGAATGGGGATGTAGGGGATCAGATCAGATATTGAAGGTTTTGCTTTGAGAATGTAACATGAGACTTCTGTATTTTCATTTTTATTAATGAAATATTGATATTCTGATTATCTAGCCTTCTATCCTTCTGCCACATCCCTGGTTAGGGAGTTGGTCCTGCTCTTCTAATCAGGTGTTGTGTGTTTTCCTTTTTATGTATGTTGTTTATTTGTTGTATTTATTTTCTTATTGATGTTACAAGTTTCCATAGATTGTTGGGAACGAATTTTTAAGTTCTGTAATTTAATCTCTATTACTATTACAATGATGCTTTAGTTTCCTTGTCGCAAACCCTTGGTTGATGTAAGATTGTAACCTTGCTCCTGCATATACCTTGCGTGTTACCTTGAAAAGTGTGTGCATCCAGATTGATGAATTAATGTAGGAAATGTGATTGAATAATTTGTTCATATTCAGACACCAGCAATCCCATCTGAGGATTAAAAGATGGATTATGTTAAAAAAATAAATATTATTTTTAAATAATTTGGAAAATAAATATTTGAAAAAGTGTTGAACATTTTAGATGTAATAATGATTTTTTTTACAAAAATTAAATTCTACAATATAAATTAAAAAAAATGTTAGAAATGTTAAAAATAAAAATGGTAAAATTAATACATAGCCAAAGTGAACATTACAATAAAATAGTAATTTTTCGAAACAAACAAAATCATAAAACTATGTACTTATCATTTAAATAAATAAATAAGATATTTCATCTATATAATTTTAAATCACTCGTATTTTGTCACTTGAAAATGCATATCATTTTTATTATAATATTTTTTCAATTTTGACTGTTCATATTCACTTTGTCTATTATTTTAGATATTGAATTTTAGATCTTAATATTAATATAACCATAAATAATCATGTATCATGTTTAATATAGCTCCAAACCATAATGTATCTAGAGAGAATATTATGGTATACAAAGGGAGATACCTAAGGGAATATTGAATCTCATGAACCATAATATTCTCTCTAGATACATACAAAGGGAGATACCTAAGGGAATATTGAGTCTCATGAACCATAATAATGAAACAAGTCAAATTTGTGATTAAAGGAAAATAATATAATATAAAAGGTATTTGAAATAATACCTTTAGTAATACTCACGGAAAAGTATAAATACACGTGTGTCATTGTATTAGATGTGTTTAGTTCTATTATCTTATAGCAAGGATTGTTTGTGAAGTTATTCCTTCCATAAGGAGTATTTGATGTTGTTACCCTACCTTAAGGGTTATTCTGTCTATACTCTTGGTGTATTTTATGGTGAATTCTTCTGGTATATTTGGTATTATGGGTTCATCTTGGAAATTTTCATGGTATATTATCTTGAATTTTATTAAAAGTTGCATCACAACTCTTTCTAGGGAATGAAGAGGATAATTTTGGAGTGTAAATTTGGAGTTCTTTTTCCTTTTCTTTTAACTGATTTTTGATGTGAAAAGGAGAAAAACCGTAATTTAGTTAAATTTAAAAAACATTTTGTGCATAATTTGAAGAATACAATACATGGAATAACTCCTCATAAGAAAATATCCAATTTCAAGAAAATAAAAGCCTTCAAAATAGAGTATGGGAAGTGAAGTTATCGACAATTTAAAATCAAAAATTTTAGGACTTCTAGAGGTGTGAATTTCACTTCCATAATTTAGGTTGATTTCTGAAAAATTTTGTGTAGAATTTGCAGAATATAATTCAAGAATTGAATTCCTCTAAAAAATGTATCCAATGAAAAAAAACAACTAAAACATAGTTTGAGAAGTGAAGTTATTGACATTTGAGAATCAACAATTTTTGGGTTTTTTGCATGTGTGAAATTTGTTGGTATAATTTTGGTCAAATTCTAAAAAAAATGTGCAATTTTAAGAAAGTAATCCAAGTGTTAAATTCCTTCAAAAAAATAATCAATTTCAAAGCAAAAACCATCCAAAATGGAGTCCAAGAAGTAATAGTACTCCGCTTTAGTGGACCTAGGATTTACATTATCTTGACTTTGAGGAAGCATTTTGATATACACCTGTTCTTTTAGGACGACGAATTTGATGATCCAACTCTTAATTTTTCATCTAATTATGACCAATGATGTACTTCCTTCAATTTTAGTAGACTATATTGATGACTACATGATATATCTGGTTATTGGCAATTTCAATGATATTCAATCATATTTATATATTGTGATGGCTATATTTGTGATCAAATATAAATAACATTTGTTTGAGTGGAAGGGGACCACCTTGGCACACATGCACATGATGGGTCAATAATTGTAGTTTGGCTCATTAGAGTATTTTTCATGGAAAAATTTAATTTGTGAAAAATGATATAATGCTATGACTTTTTATGACATGTTTGTGTTTGTAGCCACACATTAGGTGCTTGACTGAATGAGTTTTTCTTGGGTGACGGAGTTGTACAAAGTAGATTAGACTTCCCTGGAAGGGGTGGGAGAGAATCCTTGATACCACCCTTTAGCACAAGGGAATTTTTTTATGGTGGAGGTTTATTTCAAAGTTTAGAAACATTGATGAATATTTTGAATCCCTAATATGCAAATTCTAAAATATTTACCGATATTTTTTTTATAACTAATTAGATTTACAATGATTTGATATTAGCATATATGAAATTTTGGTGATTTTCAGGTAAAATAATTTTATACTATAAAGTTTAGGTGAATCATTTAATAAAATGGAAATTGGTGAACTTTTCTAGTTGGGAAAAAGCATGGAAAATTATAACAGTTGTGAATATTAACCCCTAATTTTTTCGCTATCTACCACTACCACCATGACTTGGGATGAAAGGTATACACATTCTTTTTCCTTAATATTCACAATGTTGTAAGGGTGGATTGCGAATTTAGCCACTCATGAGGCTTTACTGAGAGGTATGCATCAAGGTGAATCCTTAATGTTGAGTACCACTAGTATCAAAACTAAGGATGACCCAAGAGTTATCAATGGATTCCATCATCATGCCCATGTTCACCTCTTTTAGTCACAAATTGTGGAAGGAAAATGAGTGCGGAACCCTTGGATCTTCATCAGGAAGTTTTTAAATGACACATTTGTTACCTTGAGATTAAAACATTGAATGTAATTAGTGGGCATGTTGATGAATTAAAATACCAAAAATAAATGGGACCAAAAAAATGGATAATAAAATTAAATCTTAGTGGAAAGGCTAACATTTGGGGAATGAGAATTAAGGTTATACCTTTAGAGCTAAGCTTAAGGATAAATGAAATATTCACTCTAATCACCCTCATACTTAGGAAACTATCCTTATAAAATAAATCCTTATAGCATTTAAAATATCTTAATATATGAAGGAGAAATAAAATCTAAATTAGAAAATAATAATCATTCAATGAGTTATACAAATTTACAATAAGAAAAGGAAAGAGTGTATGAAATTAAAATGACTAATTTAAAATTGGCAAAAAAAATTCCATGAGAGAATCTCCTTGTGATCAATGTACAAATAAAAATCGCAACCAAGATTTACTTGAAAAAACATAGGGTATAGTTTGGAAAAGAAATATGATACCTACCTAATGACTCTAATTGATTAAAAACTTAAACACAAAAATAGAGAGTCTAATTTGGGATCAAGGCACAAAGCATAGAAGAAATAGGGATGGTTACATGTGTTGGTGAGGGGAATTATCCCTTTTAAAAGAATATAAGAAAAATAACTTTATGAGAGATATGGTAAAATTATAACACTTGGATGAGTGGATAATCAAAAGTTTGAATTAAATAAATGTATTTATTTTGTATGAAGATCCAAGTGGCAATGCCAAAAACTTCTATAAAAGGAAGAACAAGCTATGACAAGCTCACATTTTTGCATGTTATTGTTGGATAAATGTCCTAAGGTTACTTTCCTTTTGAGTGACTAATAAGAAATATGTTGTGAGTTTCATGGGAGTGAAATTCCACTGAGTGGGAACCTTTGAGTTGAGAGCTCATCTTCAATTTACTAGTGTACATCCCCATTTCACTCAAGAAGTAGGCATGGATGTCACCAATAACTCAACATCATTTGGACTCATTTATGTGAGATATTCATCCTTTCAAAAGGACTACAAAAAACAAAAAAAGATTATGCAATCAACTTCCAAACTGGAAACTCTTGGAGAATTGTATTTGCAGCTTGTTAATTGAAATTTTATTAATTGCAAAGGTTCTTCTTGATTTATATAATAGAAATTTTATGAAATGCTCATAATTTTGTGGAAATTTAAAAATGTGTGATTAGTAATTTATTTGAAAAGTATCATATGGTAATTCTTCAAATTCTATTATGGACATCATGTATGTGGTTGAATTCTAGTTTATAGAATTTTAAAATAGTCAACTTGATATATATATATA